>JAGDQP010000691.1:0-16307 GCA_022664845.1 Lepisma saccharinum
CACACACACATATATATATATATATATATATATAATACACAGCCATATTCAATCCACTACTGGATGAGGCCTCTCCCGGAGGGAGGAGGTGGTCTACTGCTCCCACGCTGACCAGACGTGTTGGGGGAGGAGAGCCGAAGCTCTCAACTGTGATCGCTACCTCTTTATTCAGGTAGCTCCCCAATTGGCTTCACGACGCTGGGTGGACGCCGCACAGGCAACACCATCTGGAATGCTGAAACGGTCACCCATCCAAACACTGACCAGACCCAGAGCTGCTTGACTTCGGTGATCTTACGGGAACCGGTAGACCAGCTCGGCTAGGGCGTTGCCCATATATATATTATATATATATATATATATTTTTAGTCATTATTACCATTTTTACCTAGAACGAACGGTTACAAAGTTATCACCGGTTTCAAAGTTGTGAATGTCAACCCTTAACAGAAAATGGAATTTTAAACAGTTTTTCGACATTTACTTGAAAATGTTAGAAGTTACGTAAAAAATGCACAGGACATATGCAATTAAAGAACACAATCAGGTTATCTTCTTCAGGTTGTTTTTATTATGTATTTTAATTGCGTTTTTGTATGTTATGCTTATGTTTGCGTAGTGGAGTAACGAATCACCATATCGGAATGCAGTAAATCTGTAATAAACGAAGACGTTCACTGTAGAAGTAAATTGCGAACTGAAAGCTATTGAATATAACGTTGTATGTATTGCAGCGTCATCATACACATTTCCTTGTATTCGTTTTTAATCATGAAGTTTTTTTTTTTATTATTATTAGTATTTTAACAAAGAGAGACAAGGGTATGTATTTTTTGTGATATAAAGAATTTTTTGAGTAATAATAAATTCAGTAATACAAACAAGTTTCAATATCGACTTATCAGATCTATTCGTACTTTAGAGTATTATAAATCACTTTAAAAGTTTATAAGCTATATTTTGCAATTGGCCGACACTCGATTAGTGCAATTGAATTGTTCAGCTGTATTTTACATTCAGCTTTTATTGTGTTCATAATCACTTGTTTGACGATCTGATTTCGATTCAAACAGTTGTGATAGACTAGGAATATATCTTACACGCGTATCGAAACGCTGAATATCAATCATCATTTTTGTGGTGAACTGCAGATCATCACTGCAGACTGCAGATTGTTCCTCTTCATCTCTATGTTTCTTCCACTTCCATATCACAAACCATTACTCAATCTCTCCCCAACGTATTGCTTAACATACAATGGACAATCTTGTTTCAAATATCTTTATTATAATGTTTATTAGGGGCATTCCATCTATAAGAGGCAGGTTGATATGAGGAAAGAAGAGCGAGTGATAAAAATATCGCAAATTATTACTTCTCTCCCCGAAGCATTTACCCCTCTACCTCCCCCCACATATACTTTTCAGGTTACTTTTTGATGAAAATGTGCATCATAAAAGTCTACATTGAAAAAAAAAAATCACTCATAGACCGAGCTATTTCCCGAATAATTGTTGTTCACGATGAAAACAATAACCAAAAGAAGATAATTTTAAATTACGGTATTTGGAGAGACATGCAAATTCTAGCAAAACAGTGTCTTATAAAAAATGAAGTGAACCAAAATTGTGTAAAATTTTGTGTTCTTTAATTTGTGTATTGTGATTATTTTTTCGTATCTTGTACCATTTTTGCGTAAATGTCGAAAAACTCTTTTAAATTCGTTTTTCTGTTTAAGTGTTGATATTTATAACTTTAAAACCGATTATAACTTTGTAACCGTTCGTTCTAGGTGAAAAATGGTAATAATAACTCAGAAAAAAAAATGATTTTTCATTTTGTACTTTTGAAAAATATGTGTTTATAAGATAAATGCAAAAAAAATTTTTGATGCCATTTTTCCAAAATGGCGGCCAGTTCCGGAAAAATTTGAGATGGCCATGCTGTAAGTCTCATGCTTCTATCATTAAAGGCACAATCCTTTCACATATCTGCTGTACCACTTTTTTTAACGCTGCCAGTCAGACTCCTTTTATCCTCTTCTACATCTATTTATTCTAAATCCTCGTTTTCGTCTTCGTGGTGCTGTGTACCGGAAAACTGAGAGAAAAAATCTTTTTAGAAGGTCATCAGATTCATGTAAAGTTAAAGAATTGAACTTCAGAATTAATTGTTAAGTTGCGAACAGTTGCTTTAGCTGAGTTTTGCGTTTTTGAGTAAGTAATATACTTTGAAACCAGTTAAAATAATAATTTGTATTTTTTCTTCTTTGCCTCCATTGTAGACAAGATTTCAGTGAAACGTCTCCTACTCAGGAGCTCAAAACAAGCACTTGTGTTACGTGTGTTGCAGCACATCCATTTGAGCCGTCTATCGTTGCAGCGGGAACTTACAGTGGTACGTTGATTTTATTTGTATTATATTATAGCTTTGAATTTAAAACAGCACATATACTTGTAGAAAAATATTATATTGAATTTGAAACAAGTGAATCTGGAAACTTTGTAACAAAGCAGCTGAATGATTGCGTGTATTTAAATAATATGAAGGTGTACTTGTTTTTAGGGATCTGACAGATATATGCATTTTTCAGCTAGCTAGTGAAAAGCATGTGCAAAGAATTAAGATTTTCCCTAAAAATATCTAGGTAAGGGATCTTTCAATTTCTACTTAAAATTTTACTCACATATTGTGTTGTTTTTAGCCATAGGTTTCGGAACTTCCTTCCGATTATTTCTTTCATAAAATTGCTGACAGGTAATTTCATAGTATGGCATGTCGTTTAACTGATCTTCGTATTTCTAAGTCACAGTGTTCATATTAGGCCGTACTTTACAACATGATCGTTCAGATTTTCTCATGAGTGGATCGACTGAGTGTTCACTTTATTAGTCACACATCTACCTAATACCTTCTTGCGCCCCCTCGGTCGTCACAACTGCCCCGATTAGTCCTGATAATGATGCAAAAAGTCTCCTATTAAAGTGTTTCTGAGGGTTGGTGCACAACATAGATAGGATACCATCTTGTAATTTACACGGGATGAAGGAGTTAGTATTCGAACTGATTGTTCCAAATGTTATCAGTTGGATTGAGATAAATGGAACGGAAAGGTACTGAAGTACTGTAAATTCACTACAATGCTTCTGACTGGTGGTACGAACTCTGTGACAGAGTGCATTATCCTGTGTTAACAGTCGCCTTCTGCTGGATACGCTAGTTGCATGAAGGAGTGTACGTGCTGACCCACGAGGCTTAAATATCCTCTGGTATCCAGATGTACATTTATAGGCATTCTCAATTAATACCAGTAGTACAGTACCCACACTGTTACACTTCCACTGGCATCTGTGACACTGACAGTTTAAGTTATGGACTTGCTTTGTTTTCACCACACGCCGATCTTCGAGTCATCATGGTACTATATAAGCCTGAACCTTAGGACATTTTTCCAGTGCTCACCTGTTCAGTTTCGATGGCTAAAACAAATTGCAAGCCACGTTTATTTTTTTTTTGCTGTTAACATAAGGATCGTAGTAGGACATCGGCTGGAATATCATTTCCCACCCGTTCTGATGTTAGATAAATAGTGTGTTGATGATAATACCTTTTGTGTGCCGACATTGTCATCGTCATTTGTACACTCGTGGTCTCCTGCATAATCTTACTGATTTAACTTTGGGCTCTTTCATTCGGTATTCATTTTTCGAACGGAAGTAATTTCCCTCCCTCATTTACGATGCTTGTAAATGTGGTAGTACTGGAGACTCAAAAAGAACGTAGTGTCCCTGTTCGGGAAATATTAGTACTCGCTATTCGATCATCTACAATCATACCGTATACAAAATCAGTTCGCTCTCTATTACATATTACAGTGAGAACACACTCAACTTCTTTGGCCACCTGCACTGCGCATTTGCTTCATCTGAGTGACATTGTATCAGATGTAGGATGGTACTGTTGGCTGTTTCTAATAAAGTCTAGTATCAGAAAAGTAAGTTTATATTAAGGTGGCAACAATGCATCACGTGTAACGTAATCAAGCCTTAGTAAATTCGAAAAGATTTGGCTATACACGTGTACATTACTGTAGTCTGCATGGACTTGGTTATTTGAAATTGAACTGTTGTTTTTCTGACTTGAAGAGACAAATTTTGGATCCTTTTTAAGTAACTTCTTCTATGCTTTGTATATTCAGTAGGAAATCTACCTCCACCGCAGGAAAGTTACCTCGCAGTTAATAAAATGATTTTTTAAAGTAAATCAAACAATAGGTCCTAAACAAGTTCAAACATATTTATAATACATAAACATACTCGTACAACACGAAGTATATGAAGTGAAATAACTTGGAGTTTGAAAATTTGGCAGGTAATAGGTGTAGTAAACAATGTATTACATTTACAGCTGGCAACGCAGCATTGAATAGAGGGCGAACATGTCATTGTTTATTTTTGAGCGGGAGATGATGGTACGTCATTTTAGTTGCAATGAACCAATGGCCTGTGCAGATACGCGTTGTTCGGTTAAATAGTATCATCGCTGCGCAAAACATGACAGAAGGACAATTAAGCCGTGGGTACAATGTTGGAGATGACAAGGAAAAATGCAAACTCAGATTGTACCAATGTTTCGTCCGACATTAGCAGATAGGCAGAAGATCGTGGTTCTTAGCATCATTTCTCGAAGTTGACTACAGAAGTTCATCCTCATTGGTCAGTCGGATGTATTTCCTGCTTTACCAGCTGATTGTATGGATGAAATTTTAAATCTTCTTTCAATATTTGGTGAAGGAATCACCGCCTACCGTGCATGCCGTCGGACTGAACACAGAGAGTTCGCAGCATGTCTGTTCGAACCTGAGTACAATCGTAGGCGTGCGGACGGTTCTTGGCCTACCTAATGCTTTCTCCATTTTGCACTGTTCTTTGTCTCGAACATTGTATCCATTGCACATTTGGCCTTGTGTCAGGAATACAGTGATTTTAAACATGTCTTTTGCGGAACAAACGTGGCACAATGATAACACTGTTTAACTGAGTTGAATTTTAATTTTTATTTTAGGCCTTTTGGGATGTATGACTCAGGCCGGGATGGGTTAGGTAGAGAGGATCAGGAAGTAATCTGCCAGGGCCTTTCTTAAGATGCCATTTCAGCATTCGACTGGTGAAACTGAGAGAAACCTGGAATACCTCAGTCAGGATGATCAGGCGTTCGAACCCACGTGCCCATCGTATTTAAGTGAACAAAAACCTCCACGGCTTGAACGTACATGGGCCACTAAAATGGCACATCATTACGTCATGCTCACATACAAGCACTGACTTACCTGCCGACCTCCGTTTCCAAGATTATGCCAAGTCTCTTATTCCATAATTTTCTTCTTTACTTAATAATGTGTCGTGCTGTAGGTATTAGTAAATGCTTTTACAATGCCAGAAAACATTAATTTCCTATTCATTGCCATTGGTTTCTTTGCATTTTATTTCTTTTAGCTTATATATTGCGTCTATCGTACTTCTTCCAATTCTAAATCCATATGGATTATTTGTGAAAACGATCAATCTTTACATTTTCTGATAGTTTCGAACAATTGCTTAGTAATGAAATTGAGCTACAATTATTTACACCCAAATAATGACATGCTTTACGCAAAGTACTCTAAAAATAACATGTACCTTTGTAAATATTAATCTTTATTGTCCTCTTGACAGTAAGGATTAATATTTACAAAGGTACTTATTATTTACATCCAGTTTTGACTCTTTCTTATAAAAATGGCGTATTATAACAATTATAGGTTTTTCTGAAAATTACAGATTTCTATAGATTTTTTTTTTAATTATCAATTTCTGTACCAAGATTGAACATATGCTGCAGTGGTTTAACAATGTTTATTCCCGTTCTTTTAGGTCCCTTGAAAGCGTAGCTAACAAAAAGAGACCTTATAATCTCGCTTACGCCATAAGGTGTGGAAACGGGTTGAGGTGCCGTTGGAAAAGTCTTGGCTAGACTAGCTCAAAACCTCCGAAACTATCTTGTTTGGTGCAGTGGGTCAGTGTTGGCAACTCATTTTTAAATTCATTTTTGAAATTGCTTCCATTACGTTAGGCGCAGCGGCACCAAATTTGGCATAAACATTATTAGATAAAATAGAAAAATACTGTGGGTGTCCCCGTCCCCAAGCACCCCAGTTGACAATGTTGCCAACCTATTTTATAAAAATTAATATTTGTGTCTGAGATGCTATCAAGGGACCCTTGAAACCTTGGCGATTGTTAGTAGAATCTCAGCGCTCACTTGTTTTATTATTGGTACCAATAATTTAAATTGTATATATTTGTACGAAAACCAAAGATAGTGTTTGTGGGGCATTTTATGTACCCGGCATCTGGTGCGAAAGTATATTCTTGACTACTTGAGAGATTATGTGCAGTGAGATAAGTAGATTATCACGCCCTGATGGTTCAGAGATGGGAGGTAAAGAGTGAACATCGATTTTGTGCATATCTACTTTAGAATGATAGAAGGCGCTTAAGAACAATGTAAGTGATTTAAATACCAACCGCTGAATGGCTGCACTGCATGGAAGAAGTTAATTCTCATGTTGGTGTTCAAGTAAATGAGAGATCCCATTGTAGCACAATGATATGAAGAAAAGTATTATTGATGGTCTTATTAATAGCAGATTGCGTGTCCTTTGTTAAATTTGCTTAGTACTTTCTAATTGCGTTTCACTAGGCAAAGAAGTGAATGTTGCGGAATGTTTGAGCTGCGCATTGGTAGTGTCATCTGTACGGATAATACGTAGTTTTATTAAAGCAGAGTTATTCATATTTGACGCGCGTCATCTTTTCTTCGAAAAGATACGATCGTCTGTTGTTTCGCAAGGAGTGTTGATTCATGTAAGTTATTATTGAACTAATTTACTACAAACTCGCTTTCAGCTAAGGCATAAAGGTGGTGCAAAAATTCAATTAATTTTATTAATATTTGTTGAGACATATTTCAAGCTTCACTCAGGAATACGGTGATAATCAGACTATTTTGAAGTAAACATCTGTATGTTTTACTCTGCTAAGTCCATATTGTTAGTTCGAATTTTGTTTTTGGCCTTTAGGCATCTAAGGTTCAGGCCGGGATATAGAAGGGGAAAGGATTCGGAAAAGTGTCCGCTATGGTCTGTGTTGAAAGTGCCATCCCGGCATTTGCCTGGTGTGACTGAGGAAAACCTCTGGAAAAACCTCAGTCAGGATAGTCGGCTGCGATCGAAACCACGACCTCCCGAATGCTCCGCCAACACTCTACCACTGAACTACGGCGGCTTGGTCTCATATTGTTGTATTCTTATATGTACATGGGTACAACGTACTAACACATTCAGTACTATGTACGATATCTAAAATTTGAATGATTTGTATTTCGGAGTCGTCACAAGTTAGTGTATTCAAGTTGTACCTTTTGTAATAAATGTTGGCTTACGTATCCTTTGTGTCTTGACTTGTCGCTTTTTTGTTTAAGAATGTGAACGTTATCCACAAACGTCTGCGTTTTCGAAAACGAAATTTTTTGGAATAGCGAGTGTTATGACGATATTTGTAAATTACTCATGTCAAGATATTCTTACAAATATTTATGTGAGCAGCTCCTATTCACGATTACACTTTCCATAACATGTTTTTGAAGTCTTATTTTTTTACTTGTTTTACTAATTGAGGTACTTCCTTTGTAGTATTCTATTTAACTATATATTGTTTTTATGTTAATTGCTTGTTACTTGTTGGGTTGTCTCTCTCGGATAAATGTAATTATGCTCTTTGTTACCCACAATTTAAATTTACTTTTTTTTTTTTTACTGTGTTTAATTTCTATTATACATGTTTCCGTTTTGTGAATACAGTTATCTGTAGGACTATTTACACAGCTACTTTGTGTAACGTCTCCCTATTTACATTTTTTCTCTCTTTCGGGTTTCGCCATAGTGATAACCAGATCGTCCTATTTGGCAGTTGGATTGTAAATGTCGAATGATGAGTGAATGAAATAAATAATCGATTTTTAAAGTGAACCGTTGCAAGTGCTGACGATAAATTTAGCAGAAAATAATATTATTATTGAGTTCACATTGAACACATTTGATGACCTGGGACGACTCTCCTGATAATTTTTCCTTTATTACATCCCTTAGTCACATCAATTAAAAGCCGCGATCACACCTCCTTTTACCTTGTAAAACGGACCGAGTAAATGACAAGACGAACTGAAATCTTAAAGATTCTGTAAATATCATCAGAGCAAAGGTATGAATTGTGTTTTGTACTACAATACATGTATCGTTTCTCATTAATATACGCTTGAATTTAGTAATGTATTAATCTTTTTTATTTATTCAGTTTTCCTAAATAGTAATTAAGTTTATTGAACATTGATATCTCAGGTGAAATTCTTGTTTGGAATCTTCAGAGGGATGATAATTCGTGTGTGGCGTCGTCATCCATTGTATCTGGAGGTCACCAAGAACCTGTAACTAGCATCCAGTGGGTTCGAAATCCAGATATTCATCAGCAGAGACCTATTTTGATTAGTTCCGGACTCGACGGGAAGATCATTAATTGGAATGTCACTTCACAAGGTGATATGAAACTAAATAATTGGTGAGTTCATGCGGTTATTACACGCTTTTTACTAACTTACTCTGTAATCATGTTTCATCTCTGGTACATATCTTGCAACGTTAATTTAACTCATTTCCCGACATCATACAATGACGAAATTTGCGCAGCGACGTAAGTCGGGTGACAATACAACATCCATTGTTACTTTCATATATTTCTATATATGTATATATTTTAAAAACATATTTTAATATTTTGTTATTCCACACTTCTTTATCCTAATACAAATACTAGCCTGCACCGTGGCTGGGTTTTGCTGGTTGCGTCACAAAATATTAGCTGGAGAAAAAATATGAACACCGAGATAACACGAAAAGAATAATAAATAAAATAAATTAAAAAAGAATTAAAAAAATAAATTTAAAAAGGATTTTTTTTAAAACACACTTTATTTTTTTTAAAACACACTTTTTTTAGAAAATAAAAATGTACTAAAAAGTAAAGAATAGTAAATTTATGAATCGGAAAAAAAAGCGTGGGTGCTCTTAGATATTATGGTAAGGTAAGCAAGAGTAACCACGCTTTTATTTTCCGATTCATAAATGTATTTTTTACTTTCTAGTTCATTTTTCTTTGCTTAAAAAAGCGGTTTTTTTTTTTAAAAAAAATCCTTTTTTAATTTATTTTATTTAATTTTGTTAGTTTTTAAAGTAAATATTCCTGCAATCTTTGTTGTGAAAGTATTCCCGGAAGTGCAAAATCTTGATCCATGAATTTTACAGCTGGCTACTTCCATTTCAATTCATCCATGCGGGTCTATATCATAGTCGCAGATTTGTTTTGTCTTTATTTCCTAAAAGTATATGCAAAATAAAGAAAACCATACGTTTTTTTGTTTTCCCGAAAAAAAAAAATTGTGGAGAGTTACAGGCTCTCAAAATAGTTGCCAAGGTCATCTACTTGTGGCCTTAAAGATGCGAATGTATTGTACCATTTTGCATCACCTGTTTCCGTATAACTAATGTATGCTTTAGCGTTCTTATTAATTTAGTTTTATAGATTCTTAGTCATCCAGGGATCTTTAAATTCCTTTACCTTATGTCTACTACTTGGTTCCCCAGGTACATTTCTATTAAAACTTTCATACATATAAGAATAAAATTTATTGGCAGCACCTGGTACATCTAAAACCTTACACTTAACCACATCTTTTAATACACGTAGGTCTTCAACGAGGGCGTCAGAATTAGCTTTTGGAAAGGAATACTCTGTTTCAGTAGTACTTGTGTCCTCGGATGGATCTTGTCCCAAATTAAAACCTTCAATTGTAGTGGGTGGTATTGGTCCGCCCTTGTAATCGGAGTCGAATGAGAATAGATGTGACTAGAATCTATATTGGTTAAAAGTAAATCTAAAATCTTAGTATTGTCATTAGCACTATAAGAACTATTCATCTGCGTGAGATTAGAAAGATTAGCTAGTTCTAGAAACGCTTCAGCTTTCCTTCTGGTATTAAAAATATTTGAAATTATTTCACTTGTATTCCAATTTACCCCAGGTACGTTGGCACCATCACCTATAAAAAGATTTGTGCGGGTTTACTAATGAAATTATTGGCGCACCATAAACAAAATTCCTGTACCGGATGGGGCCTCACTTCTGAGGAAATATAACACAAAGCTATAATTATAGTAGGAAAACCCTTGATTTCTAGCCTACCTACTAACATTTCAAAGTCCTGACATGGAGCCTCTGTTTTTGAAAATTGTATATCCTTTCTAATAACTAAGCAAACTCCTCCTCCTCCTCCTTTCCGATGGTAGTTTGCTGATTTATCACATCTATATACATTATAACTATTTGAAAGCTTTGTAAAACATTCCCTGTTTAAATAAAACCAGGTATCGGTGATAGCCATTATGTCATAGTTGTTACAATTTATTTCATATATAACTTCATTAATCCTTAAATTCAAACCATGAACGTTTTGATAGTAGATATTAAGAAGTTTGCTCATGGTTGGTGTTGACTTAGCTGCTACTCACCTTTGTACCAGTGTTTACATAATTCACTTCATTAAGATGCACCTTTATCGTTGAAGCCGGTATACCCAGACCTGTAACTGATGACCCCTGTACAGTACTACCTTGGGAAAGGGGAAAATCACTTCTTGCTTTACCTAAATTTTATGTATATAACACTCCTTCAGGCCAAACTGAAGAATTATTGAGAATGTCATAATCAATCAGATTGAGCAGTACATAAAATGAAAAGTAATGTGGGTACTTCGTTTTCAATTTGATACACTTAATGGGTTTGATTTTAGTGATATTCTGAATGTATTCAACCAGATGTCTATCTGTTTCCTCTGGGGCCAATCTTGTTACAAATAGAGATTTAGTTTTCTTCTGAGATGTATTGACCCTGAGTTTATTCGTGATTGTAGAACCCTTTTGTAGGGGTTGTTTATTCTTGATGGGAAATGAACCATAACTGGGACACTGAACATCGTTTTTAACTTTGGGGCCTTTTCTATTCGTAACCAGAATCCAATTATTTCGGTTATCCTCTCCACTGTCAGACCGGGCGCACATTGACGCGCAGGTAACGCAGGCAGAGCAGAACAGTTTTTGTGACTCTTTGAAAGGGGAACACAGCGAATTGAGACGCAGGGCAGCGCAGAGAAGTACTGCGCCACACGTGGCCCGTCCTACACTTGTAAATCTGACACAGAAAACGTGTGAGACGTTTTGCACGTGCGGTCAAACTTGCGTTTTTTCGCGTTTTTTCAATGTGTATTTTATTTTCCTTGATTTCTGATAGAGTAATAATAATCACTCCGTTAAACTGCAGCACAAAACTAATATCCAATATACGTGCACAACAGTTTCACATAGTTTTTTTTCTTTTTTTTTCTGTCCTATCCTGTCCTGCCCTGCCCTGCACATAATGCTTCACGCAGCTCATTGTACGCCTTAGCTCAGGACAGGATACCTGCCTGCGACCTGGTAGGTAACTGCTGGTTGACAACCTCAACTGTGCTTGGAGGGTCAGTATTAATTAATTCGGTTACATTTGTAGTTAACGCTAATGGCTTTTCTCCTGTGTTCGCTTGCAGCTATTCACTGAGGTCAAGTTAGAATGTGGGTGCGCACTTGCAACCGTGTTCGAATCACTAGCAGGTCCAGTGCATATTTGCGCTTGCGCGCTTGTAGTACTGAATTCATATTAAGTAAAATGTTGTCACTTGCAGCTTCGGCGTACGTTTCGTTTTTCAGTAAACTCGTCATTAATTCGTTCAACGTCATATTTTCCTACTCAAGCGCTAAATATTCATCACTTAATGTGTCAAAGCGATGAGCGAGATTTTTTAAAACATCCAAAATATCATTCACTTTACCTGTGTATTCACAACAAGATCTACATGATTTAACTTCACCTTCTGCTGCTTGTTTACTTTACTCTGACGGACAAGTTACATTACCATTATCCTTGACGAGATCCAAGGGAGTTTCGTTGCCTGTATGATTTTTTGAAATACCTCTGACCTTAGAACTCTGATGTTATCACTGTGTTGTCCGCCTTGTCGCGTATACAACTGGCACACTTATATGTGGAGGTACCGTTCTCCATAAATATATCAAATTCAATTTTTCGTAACTTCAAACAGTCTTTAAGGTGGAATCTTGTAGAGCACATAAAGCAAGGTAATGCTAACCGCTTATCATAGAATAAATGGCTTAGAGCACACACCACACACATCCGTGCTCGGTTCCATCTTGGACTATTAATATAATAATAATAATGGTGGTGACGACGACGACGACTGTTAAAATGCTGTAAATAAGAGTATTACTTCATTGCAAGTGCATTTTAAAAGATACGAACTTCTTTGTTTAGAAAGGGATTAAGAAAATTCATTTATGATTTTAATATTCTCAACGAAATATATTTAAATTCCAACTTTTTATTTTCTTTAAATACTAGTATATTATCCAGGATAATATTTAGCCATACGACTGAAACTATTTTTTTTTCACGATATTTATATATTTGTATCACTAATACAAAGGAAACCCGGAAGGGTAGTTTAAGATAAATTTATGATAAAAAGCTTATTTGTTCCGTAGAAAAATAAACACCCACACGTACATAACACTAATATTCACATAGTATTTTGCAATATTTCTGTTTTAATACCGTAGACTTGCTGTAGAGGAAGAGAGAAACACACACGTGGATAGATCAAAAGACTAGCACGACAATAGCTACACGTAGCGGACGGCGCATCATTTGGAGATCAGTTGACTGCTGAATGCCGCGTGGAACAATTAACAACTGTACAGCGTGGGATTATGGAAGGAAAAGTGTTGAAAATGCAGAGAAAACGGGTTAAGTCCGTTGCCGACAGTGGGTTGGGGGTTTGAGTGGGTTGAACGGCGAATCTGTTTGGTTACATGGTTATGTGGGTAGCCACGGTTGACTAGACTGCCGTGCATCCTCACACATTCAACCCACTCAAACCCCCAACCCACCGGCTCTAATCACCCAGTTCCATCCTAAACTAACCAAGGTCAAACATATTCTCATTTCCACATTCTCCAATCTGACCCAGACACAAGATCACTATTCCCCACCAAACCTAAATTTTTCAACATCCACCTAATCTTAGAAACATCTTGGTCCGTACAAATCCTTCCTCGCCACCTTTCATCACTTCTCCCACAGTCAGTATCAATACTGCTAATGGCCGATACACCCTAAATCCCAACGGTACATGCCACGCCTCTAATATTACATACATCCTAACCTGCAAATTTTGTGATGCCTTTTATGTCAGGGAAACAGGTGGACCTCTCAACATGCATGTTAATAACCATCACCACTTTTGCACTATTGACAAACTGGATGCCCCAGTCTCCTTGTACACGGAGTCTCACAACACCAACTTTGACCTATCTTTCCTGTTTGGCATAATCCACATTTTACCCCTGTAACCAGCACCTCATCACGCCGTCTGTGGGAGTGGGCCTTCATTCATGGTTTAAGCGCGAAAATGTATCCTGGACTTAACCTTCAATAACTCTAACCCGTTTTCTGTGCATTTTCAACACTTTTCTTTCCACGGTCCTACCCAGTACTTGTATGCTGTACAGTTGTCAATTGTTCCACGCGCCATTCAGCAGTCAACTGTTCTCCAAATGATGCGCCGTCCGTGATCTGTCGCTACTGTCGTACTACTCTTTTGTTGTATCCACGTGTGCGTCTCTCTTCCTCTACAGCAACTGTACGGTATTAAAACCGAAATATTGCAAAAGAACTATGTAAATATTAATGTGTATATTTATTTTTCTACGGAACAAATAAGCTGTAAGTATTTTCCTTACTTTTTATCATAAATTTACTTGATATATGACAGTATGGCGTTTCCTTAACACCTGTCCGCTCTGTCCATTTTCTCTACTATTAGTTGAAAATCCTTTTACGAAACGTACAGATTTTCTATTGTCTTTGTGATGTATTGTCTTCGTACACCTGTCTGAAGAATCTACTATGTAAGTATCCTTTTTTTACATGTTTTACCATTTTATATATAAGATTTTTTAAAAAATGTAGAAAAAAAGAAGATTTATATAGTAGAATGCTGAGACAGGAGTACAGCAACTTAACAAACACATAGCGGCAACGTTTCGCAAAAGTGCTTCACATGGTAGGGAAAAAAAGGAGAGAGCGGACTGATGCAGGATTTGGGCTAAGACAGTCACTATATATAGCTAGTACAAAGGAAAACCAGGAAGGCAATTTAAGGTAAATTTAAGACAAATGAAGGAGAAAAAAGGATAATACTTACATCTTACTTTTGCATTAGATCACACATATTCACATGTACACATAAAAAAAAAAAAAATCACTATATTTCGTAAATTCACACTTTTTCAAGTAGAGAGCATGAGAGCGAAGTTCACGTGTTCACAAAGTACAAGTTTGAGAGAGTGGCGACACGTAGCGGACAAAGCATCAAAACTGGAGAACAACTGACTGCTGTAGCGCGTAGATTTCCGGAACTTGAAATAATAATAACTGTATAGTGTGTAAGTACAAGGTGGGATTGTGGATGGAAATGTGTTGAAAATGCAGAGGAAAAGGGGAGCTTAGATTTATTGAAGGTTAAGGCCAGGTTTTATTTTCGCGCTCAAACCGTGAATAAAGGCATTCTTCCACAGACGGCCTGTTGAGGTGCTGGTCGTAGGGGGTAAAATGTGGATTATGGCAACCAGGAAAGATACATCAAAATTGATATTGTGGTACTCGGTGTGCAAGGAAACTGGGGCATCCGGTTTGTTGATAGTACAGAAGTGACGATGGTTATTAATTCGAATGTTAAGAGCACAACTTGTTTCCCCCACATAAAAGGCATCACAGAACTTACAGGTTAGGATGTATATAACATTAGGGGTGTGGCATGTACCCTTGGGATTGAGGGTGTACCTACCATTAGCAGTATTGATCGTGATTGTGGGAGAAGTGATGAAAATGGATATCTGGGTCTCTGGCATGTCTGTGTGGTGTGGTGGCAAGGAGAGATTCGTATGGACCAAGATGTTTCTAAGATTAGGTGGATGTTGAAAACTAATCTACCCTCCTGGAGCGTTGGTTGTGAGTTTCAGCAGCAGAGGTGATGGAATTCAGGCGTTGTCCTCTGAGGGCAAGGGAGAAAGGAATCGCTTTCTTGGTGTGGTAAGGATGAGAACTTGAGTAGTGTAAATACTGCTCTCGTTGACTCCTTCCTTCAACCACATGTTCAAGCGCTGTCTGCCTACATATGCGACACCTACTACTTCTTAGAAATCGTCCGTAAATTACCACCTTTTCCTTCTGACATACTGTTTTTCACCATAGATGTTACTTCCTTATATACCAACATTCCTTATGCCCATGTCCTAGCAGCTATGGAATTCTTCCTTAACCAGAGACCTAAACCTCATAGCCCAACCACAGCTTTCCTTCTTAACCTGGCCAACCTAGTTCTCACATGTAACAACTTCACCTTTGACGACAAACACTACCTTCAGATCCGAGGCACAGCCATGGGTACGAGAATACCATGGTACCTTCTTATTCTAATCTGTTTATTTGCAAATACGAGCATGATTTCATGCAAACTCAACCTTTGACCCCTCTACTCTGGGTAAGGTTCTTGGACGATATAATGATGCTATGGACTCATGGTGAAACCAGTCTCAAGACATTCCTAGAACAACTGAACCGATTGCGTGTTGTCCAGTTCACCTGGTCCATTTCCGGCAAAAGAGTGACATTCCTTGACGTGGACATCACCTTAGAAAACAACACTCTGACCACTTCCGTTCACATAAAACACGCCCACCATATGCAGTATTTACACTACTCAAGTTCCCATCCTTACCACACCAAGAAAGCGATTCCTTTCTCCCTTGCCCTCAGAGGACAACGCCTGAATTCCACCACCTCTGCTGCTGAAACTCACAACCAACGCTCCAGGAGGCTCTAGTCAACCGAGACTACCCTTCTAACTTTGTAACCAAACAGACCCGCCGTGCATCCTCACACACTAAACTCACTCAAAATTCCAACCCAACGACGCCCAACCCACCGGCTCTAATCACCCAGTTCCATCCTAAACTAACCAAGGTCAAACAAATCCTACACTCT
>JAGDQP010000691.1:16317-61872 GCA_022664845.1 Lepisma saccharinum
TATTCCCCACCAAACCTAGATTAGTTTTTCAACATCCACCTAATCTTAGAAACATCTTGGTCCGTACGAATCCCTCCTTGCCACCACACCAAACTGGCGCACAGACATACCAGAGACCCAGATGTAAGGTCTGCTCCATTTTCATCACTTCTCCCACAATCACTCTCAGTACTGCTAATGGTAGGTACACCCTCAATCCCAAGGGTACATGCCACACCCCTAATGTTATATTTGTGTGTGTGTGTGTTTGTTTATTTGACTGTCGGTCAGTAGGGTCCCAAATTTCTGTTTACTTATTTTAGGAAGGTTAATTGCGTCCCAGCCACCTGCGTTTATAATTAGTCAAAGTCACCTAGCATTACTCGAATTTAGCATGTTCATGTGGTTAAAGAAAGAAACAAAGACGCACGCAATCAAGGTGTGGAAAGACACTCACTATTCTGACTTCGAAGCATTTCAGTTCGGGCGAAATATGTTGTATTGTTTCTATAGTGTACATAATTGATATTCCCTTTTCTGCAGATATTCTGTTAGTGCTTGTAGTATGGATGTGATGACAGGAAAGAAGGGTAGCCCCGTTTCGTAGTTGGCGGCTACAAATTCAAGTTTCACAAGAACTTGAATGGAGATGTACAACGATGGGCATGCTGCGTAAAAACGTGCAAGTGTTACCTTAAACTTGATTCAAAAAACAGTCTAATTGCGAGTTTCCAACATGATCATCACAAACCAGAAGATACGCAAAGGTGTTAAATAGGCAGAAACTAAGCAATAAGAAACCTGAAAGGTAAAGCGGTAGAAGGTATTTCCAGTAAGCCATCGAAACTTTTGCACTGAACTTAAACAAAGTGATGTTTAACACACCACCGCGAAATAGTTTGTTTTTCGGTAAAGGTCATAGGGTGTCCGTTCTACCTTGGACAGGCTTGGTGGAAGAAATTTCAAGAGTTAGATTTGACAGAAGACTTTAAAGAAAACTCTGAAATAGGTAAGTTCCTGAAATATTTGTTTGGCTTTCCCTTTTTACACCCAGAAGATAGACGACTGTTTCACTGATGATGTTATGGCCACACAACCTGAGGACGACAGAACTACCAGATTTACGGATTACATTCATGATAATTATTTCAGAATAAGCTTTCTTCCCATCAGTTGTTTGGGCAGTGTTCAATGCGAACAAAAATTGCACAACAGACAGATGCGAGTCTTTCCACGCAAAGTTAAATGGGTCTTTCTGTATTTCTCACCCATCTATCTATAATTTTGTTGACATTTTGAAATATATACAGTGTGATGTATATATCAAGCTCAGAAGCAATGGCAGGAGGAGAACGAAGAACTTAATGGTGGAGAAAGAAATATTTCTGAGAGAGCAATGCTGAAATTAACAGCTCTATTTCTCGGTTTGAATTTGTGAAATCTGTGCCATATAAATTTTTGCCACACGATTAAAGAAAATGGTTAGAAATACAAAAATTAAAAAGAAAAAATGCAAAAGTACAAGAATGGAATGAAACTAACGTTTGTGGATTAAATATTGCCAATTTGATAAACAAAAGCAAAAAAATATGGAAAGCTATGCAGTCAACTTCCTCGTAGTGTTTCCTGGGTAACGCTAAGAGACTGCATCAAGTGACCTGTTATTTATATGATGCCTGTACACTGCTATGAAAAACACATTGGGACTAAGTTGACTGGGTGTTTATTAGAGGACTGATACACTGTCTTCGTAGAAACGTAGGGACGCAAGTGGCTGGGTATTTTATCGGGTGAGGGACGCAACTAACCGCATTCTAATAACTTGAGACGGAACTGACTGCCCTCGGTGTGTTTGTTTGTGTTTTTGGTGTTTTATAACAGGAGCACTGAGTTCGCCATGACATTGTGGCGGTAAATTTATATTTGTTTCGAATTATTTTAGTTTTATTTATCATGTTATATACTATTAACAGTTTCCATTTATATACTTATATTACAGTCACTTAAATACAGTGTTATAGAAAAAAAAATGAAGTCCAATAACAACCAAAAGAGTCTTGTCTGCAATAAACACCATTAAAAACAGCAAAAAATTACTCACGAGCAGGGACATGCACCACAAAATTTTAGATCTCCACACGGTACTTTTTCTTAAAAATAATTTAGTGTATCTTTTTACGGTTATTTAATACCTATAAAACTGTGCATTTGAATTCTTATATTGCAGTCAAAGAAATAAATTAATGATGCAAGAAAAATTAAACTGAATGAAAAAGAGAAAATTTAATTGCTAATTTATTTTTATTGTTATTATTGTTGGTATAGCTGTTGTCATCTTTTTATTCTCTTGTTCTTAATATAATCTGATTCTTCTAAAGTTATACGAGGTCGTTCAGACTATCATCATTTTCAATAATGAAAGCGGATAAGGTGGGAAAATGCGTTCATCGTGCAATTCTTACATCATTTTTCAAGATCAAACAAGACAGTTCTGCTGTGTTAATTAGTATAAGATCTCTAAAAACAGTGAACTTTCAGACAGACATCTGATCTTACATGCCTAATTCTTCAATTTAATAATGAAGAAAATGGATAACATACAACGGAGTAAGTTACCAAAGATACTTACACAACCAGACGCGTTGCACACTCAATGCGCCAGTACTGCACAAGTGGAGAATAAAATAGAAATATTAGCGGGAAAATAGCAGCTACAAAAACACACCGCAGTAGTAGACACTCCACTGGAAGAAGATATCAGGGGTACAAGGCCGTAGCCTGTTGAGCACGAATGTATTACACAAAAACGTACGTCATGGCGCACTCCGTGAGCCAACACGCCCACTGGAAGGTTAATAATATATATTTTACGTGTAATACTGTTAGCAATAAATTTACCTACGAACATCACAGAATTTTACAAATGACTTGACTATTCTAACACAAGTTATTCTCAGTTGCAGCGAATATTCACCCAACCTGTATTAAGATTGAGGGTACGGATATGTCTGAGATAAATTCATAATGCGAGCTCAGTAAAAGTCAATTTTTCATAAATTCCGTGTCTAGATTTTCAGTTGAGAATTCAGTTTAATTTTGATATAACAAATCCAAATTCAATATTGAGCAACCTAAAAAGGGTCGTAGGTTGAAATAACATCCCGTTTTTCTACAAGTTTATATGTGTATATTATGAAACGTGATAAATATGATTCAGCAAAAACGTTTTGACTTGCGAAATATTCCGAAGGCTTGATTCTAAAATCCAAGATGGCTGCAGCCCCAAAACAAGTATTTTTGTGGAATTTCATATTTCAGGTTTCAAAAGGCGTTGAATTCGATTCAGAAAAAATAGTATTCCAAAATCTAAAATAGAGGATTCAGTGTCTAAAGCCAGGTCGGTGGCAGCCTTAAATGTATTAGTTAAAAAATAAAAATAATAATAATAAACTTTTTTAAGACACATTTTTCCAAAACAATTCGTACTAAAAGTAAAAATTAATTTTGTTTATGCATGACTGAAAAGAAAAGCATGGAGCGCGCTGTCATATACAATCACTTAATAAATTCTTGAATTGGCGCACCACATGCTTTTCTTTTGAGTCATGCATAAACAAAATTATTTTTTACTTTTAGTACGAATGGTTTAAGAAAGGTATGTCTTTAAAAAGTATTTTATTATTATTATTTTCGAGTTATTTTGGTGTTCGTGTGACTCAAATCCTAAAGTGTTCTGCATCCAGTGAAACGACAGATCATTGCTGGCTAGTATTTATTTTTGGATAAAGAAAATTTAAAATATGGTTTTAAAATATATAAATATTTAGAAATACATGAAAGTAACAATGGAATATTGTACTGTCACTTGACTTACGTCGCTGTGCAAAGTTTCATCATTGTATGACGTCGGGAAATGAGTTAAATTAACGTTGCAAGATTTGAGGACACCACGAACCATTGTGAACTAAAGAAAGGAATGTACACAGGCATTACCGACTAGGGTTCAGTTACGTTTGTTAAGATGCTGATATATGTACGAAGTTCAGATTGATTGAATACAAGTTAATGAAAACACAATAGCTAGCCATCATCGTATCATCATCATCATTGTATCCTCCTACTCTTGATATACTCCTAGTTTCAAGAATCTCATATTTACTCCAGTAACTTACCAGCACAACTCCATAATGTCGAAATCTTTCATTTAAAATTAGGTTTCTTTAGAACACGCGTATAGTTTCTGTTAAAACAAATATTGCACTTCGTGAAACAGTACGAAAATTTATCTCCAAAAGTAAAACTATACATTGAAATGCTTGATGAGCTGGTACATCCACTTAGTAGGATGGAGGATCCCCTTTTGCCTTGATTACTGCTTTTGTTTTGCTCGGCATGGATTTCACAAGGTGCTAAAGCCATGTCTATTAAATCACAAGGCGCAAAGAGCGTTGCTGGAGAGTAGTACATTCTGAGCATGAATAGTCTGTTGGATTCAACACGGGCCAAGAGATTTGCCAATGGTTTTAAGTTCGGCGACTTCACAAGTGCTCGTGTGTCCTCAAGTGCTCTTTTAATTAATTATAATTGAGCTATCATATTGTTAAAGAGCAAACATTTAAAACAATAGCAACTCATACTAATGCTCACTATTAAAAAAAAAAGGAAACTTCCTTGATGTATCCCGTAATGTTCAAGAGAAATGTCAGTATTTGCAGTTATCGGCAGTAATCCTGAAAAACCACAAAATAGTTTATTTTACCTTATTGGAAGATGAAAGTCTTTAGTTCCAGTGTGATTTGTGCAGAAAGATAAAAGGCTTTCTTATCTTAACAATATGCCTAATGCTGGTCAAGTATTTGCTGCCGCCATCATGATCGCTTATATTCATAGAAATAGAAAATATTTCTAATGAATGGGGATTCCGATCCCAAACTTTCAAATAGAAATGTGATTAAAACATGGCGTAAGTTGTGAGAGTTCATGTTTTCGAGGTGAGAGTATTTGTTTTGAGAGAGACCCTCTATATTGTTTTGTTCTAGTGTCTTCTTATGAATGGCATTTTAGTCCAGTCGGCCGAGGTAGGTGTGGTCTGAGACGTTAGGCCAGCTACTCAAGGCTGTGGGTTCGAATCCCACCCTGGGCATGGATGTTCGTGTGGGTGTTTTAACTGAGGAAAATAAACCTAATATTCATTAAATAAACTAATATTTTTTTAAAAAAGTCTATTAGATGCTGGACTTCTAACTGAACAACCCGTGTTCAGATCTCGCTTCAGGCTATCCTTTTTTATTTTGCTCCCAGAATATCTAAAAACATAATGATGGCTGATTTTTGTTAGGTTACTGGAAATTTCCAGGCAGGCAAGGTATCCTAGCTTTCTCCAGGAATATTTCGAAAAAATAGTCACGCTAAAGTTCCAATTATTTTTTCTGTTCGTAGGCATGAATCGTGTGAGTTAGAAAAATTAATCCTTACTTACCTATAATAATTAACATAAAGAGTAGATCTAACAGAGAGACTGTGTGATGTTTTCCGTACTTGCTTTTATAATAGTAACTTAACGGGTAAATTTCGGTAATATTCAAGGCCCTTGAACAATCAAAAAATTTCAAATAAACATACTCATTTTTTCTCAGTTTTATGTAGACGAAAACAAACAAAATTAAGGGGTGGGACACGGAATGTGGGTAACTTCAATTTTTATTGGCACCTAGAGTTAGCAGAACAACGTCTCCTTAGCATATGTCCCGCACCTGTCCGCTCTGTCCATTTTTCTTTCCTACCATGTGAAAGCGCTTTGCGAAAACGTTGCCGCTTTTCTATTGTGTTCGTGAAGTTCATGTACGCCTTTCTTGATATTCTAATATGTAAGTATCTTTTTTTTTCTACCTTTTTAACCATCTTATACGTGGATATCCCAAACACCTCATCCGTAAACAACTGGATCGTGCCCGTAATCATCCCAACTCCAACCGACCTCCCCGCATAGCTCCCTTCGCTCCCAATCTTCTCACCCAGTACCACCCCAGCCTTCAGGCCCTCCAAAAGCTCCTCAAACTGGCACACCCCATACTCACTGCGTCACCTGAAACTGAAAGAGTTTTCCTGTCGTGCTCCAAAATTGTCTAACACAAATCTCCGAATCTCAACACGGTTCTCACTAGAACTGGACCAATCCCACCCCCTCCCCACAAACATGGCAAGTGCAATAGACCCCGCTGCAAAACATGTCCTATTTTTGATCCCAGTCTTTCCTTCGTACATCCTGTAACTCACAAGACGTACTCTTTCCGAAATTCCGGCAGTTGCATATCTCCCAACCTTATTTATCTCCTCTCATCTAACATATCGCATCAACAACCATCACTACTCCTCCAAATCACATCTTCCGCACCTCCCCATACCGGAACACACTTCCTATCACGGCTGTACCTTTGACAAAACCTTTCGAGTGAGAATCCTGAAACTCCTGAACCCTGACTCACCTGTCACTGTTAGAGAGAGATGGGAGCAGACGTACATCTCTATTCTTTCCGCCAACCATGAACCCGGCCTGACTGTCTGTAACTCCCTGTAGCGCAGTGTCTTCTTCTTCTTCCTTTCTCTTTTTTGTTCTCCCCTTCATCTTTATTATTATTTCCCCCTCCCTTCTGATTCTGTACCCTCTTATTCCTTCAGAAAGATCCTTACCTGCTCCTAGTAACCTTCGCACTTGCTTCTCCTTTTGGTGTTTTCTCCGTCCCATCTAGTCATTTTCCCGGCTCCATAACCTTGCCACACTGTCACCCTGCTTTCTGTTAACAATATGGCGTATCCTTAACACCATTCCCGCAACTGACCGCCCTGCCCATTTTCTCTCCTACCAGTTGAAAACACTTGTGCGAAACGTACTACTTTTCTATTGTGTTTCTGATGTTATTGTACAGCTGTCTCAAGAATCTAGCATTTATGTATCTTTTTTTCTACCTGTTTTACCATTGAGTATATATATATATATATATACATATATCCCCCTTCTGTGTCGCCGTGTATTTCAAACCGGATATACCCGCCTCTCCCTCCTCCACATAAAAGGCACCAAGTTCCCTTACTTGCAGAACCACCATTACAATTACCTCCTCTCACAACCCAACCACCCACTAATAATGAACAATCTGCACTCACCACCCAATCTTCAGAAATATCGGACCGCCCGGGAAATTCCACTACTACCACCGTCGTAATCCTATCCATCCACAACCTTACTCAATTTGAATCTGACATCCTCACTACAGGACTGTCCTTTTCCGCTTCCAAGCCGTACAACCATTTCCTGTTGTCAAACGATATTCTTTCCTGTATCCGTGGCTAAGATGGTGCTATTTTTGGGCCAAACATCCACCCATTCCAGACCCACCTTCCAATAAAATCCATACTAGCCTTGAAAGCCTCTGTCCTCCTTCAAACATGGACCCACCTTCATTTCCTAGCAACCATCCCCTCGAACGTTACATATCCTCAGTTATCTCCGCCAGCACGAATACTGAGTTCTTACATCAGGTGACCAACCATAACCAAAACAAAGCCCTTGTAGCGTTACACGAGAACCACGATATAATGGTTCTTCCAATGGACAAGGGGTCCACTACAGTAGTCTTAGACAAAGCTGACTACCTCCAGGAGGCGTACCGTTAACTGTCTGATCCTAGAACCTACAAACCCACCGCCACAGACCTAACCTCCACCCACCAACAAAAAATTTTCGATTTCATCACTGCTAATGATCCTCGTGAAGGTATATCTGAAATGTCCATAGAGTACCTAACCCTGAACAGTCCACGTAGCCCGAACTTTGCCTATTACCGAAGATCAACAAACCAGGTAACCCAGGCAGACCCATTGTAGCCAGCTAAAATTCTCCTACAGAAATCATTTCTGCTCTTGTTAACTCCTTCCTTCCACCACATGTCCAAGCGCTGCCTGCCTACAAACGCGACACCTACCGCCTATTAGAAATCATCCGTGAATTACCGCTTCTTCCTTTTGACATACTGCTTTGTACCATAGATGTTACTTCCTTATATACCAACATTCCTTATACCCATGTCCTAGCAGCTATGGAATTCTTCCTTAACCAGAGACCCAAACCTCATAGCCCAACCACAGCTTTCCTTCTTAACCTGGCCAACCTAGTTCTCATATGTAACAACTTCACCTTTGACGACAAACACTACCTTCAGATCCGAGGTACAGCCATGTGTGCGAGAATGGCACCTTCTTGTGCTAATCTGTTTATGGGGAAAGTCGTACATGATTTTCTACAAACTCAGCCTTTGAGCTCATTACTTTGGGTAAAGTTTTGTAACGATATCCTGATGTTATGGGCTCGTGGTGAAAGCAGTCTCAACACATTCCTAGAACAGCTGTACCAATTCCGTGTTGCCCAGTTCACTTGGCCCATCTCTAACAAAAGAGTGACATTCCTTGACGTGGACATCACTTTAGAAAAAACACCCACACAACTTCCGTTCACATAAAACCTACCAACCACATGCAGTATTTACACTACTCAAGTTCCCACCCTTACCACACCAAGCAAGCGATTCCTTTCTCCCTTGCCCTCAGAGGACAACGCCTGTATTCCACCACTTGTGCTACTGAAACGTACAACCAACGCCTCCACGAGGCTCTAGTCAGCTGAGGCTACCCACCTAACCTTGTAACCAAACAGATTCGCTGTGCATCTTCACACATTGAACCCACTTAAACCTCTAACCCACGAGCACCCAACCTACCGGCTCTTATCACCCAGTTCGTTCCTAATCTAGCCACGGTCAAACAAATCCTACACTGTCATTTCCACATTCTCCAATCTGACCCAGACACAAGATCAGTATTCCCCACCAAACCGAGATTATGTTTTCAGCATCCCCCTAATCTTAGAACATCTTAGTCCGTACGAATCCTTCCTTGCCCCCACCCCAAACCCGCGCCCATATATGGAAGAGACCCAGATGTAGGACCTCCTCCATTTTCAGTACTTCTCCCGCAGTCACTATCAATACTGCTAATGACCGGTACACCCTTAATCCCAAGGGTACATGCCACACCTCGAATGTTATATTCATCCTAACCTGCGTGTTCTATGATGTCTTTTGCGTGGGGGAAACGGGTGGTGCTCTTAAGATTCGTATTAACAACCATCGTTACTTCTGCACTATCATCAAACCGGATGGTCCAGTCTTCTTACACATCGAATCCCACAACACCAATGTTGGTCTATCCTTCCTGGTTGTCATAATCCTCATTTTACTCCCTGCGACCAACATCTCAACACGCCGTCTGTGGGAGGGCGCCTTTGTTCATGGTTTGAGCGCGAAAATGAAGCCTGGCCTTAACCGTCAGTAACTCTAAACCTCCCGTTTCCTCTACATTTTCAACACATTTCCTTCCACGATCCCACCCTGTACTTAAACGCCTTATAGTTGTAAATTGTTCCAGTCTCCGGAAATCTCCGCGCTACAGAAATCAGTTGTTCTCCATGCTTGATGCGCCGTCCCCTACGTGTCACCACTGTCTCTTCAGTCTTGTGCTTTGTGTACACGTGCACTTTGATCTCTTGCTTTACACATGACTAAATGCAACTGTTTGCAGGAAATATCATATGACATATATATATATATATATATCAGAATAATGGAAACACCTAAACGAAAGTGCAACTTACCAGATTAATATGGTGTCGGGCCACCTTTCGCCTTCAGAACAGTCTTGATGCGACGTGGGATGGAGGCATAGAGGTCGTGAATGGTAGCAAGTGGAATATTACACCATTCCTCGTGCAGGGCATCGGCCAGTTCTGTGAGAGAGGATGGAGGTGGAAATCGTCGCCGGAGTCGTGTTTCCAAGATGGACAACAGATGTTCAATTATGTTGAGATTTGGGGATTGGGCGGGCCAGGGGAGGTGTTGAACTTCATCCCGATGTTCCTCAAACCACGCTGCAACAACTCCAGCTGTGTGAATGGGTGCATTATCATCCTGGAATATGGCGTCATTGTCCGGGAACAAAATCCAGACCATAGGATGCAAGTGGTCTCCTAAAATTGCGACATAATCGTTGGCAGTGATGCGTCCGCGAAGTGTGACCACAGGACCCAATGAAAACCATGATATTGCGGTCCACAGCATCACCGTGCCGCCGCCATGTTTCACAGTTGGGCGGAGACACTGCAGATCATACGCTTCTTTGGGCGTTCTCCACACATAAACACGGCCCGTGGTTTGGAATAGGGTGAATGGTGACTCATCCGACCATACCACACGTTTCCAGTCGTCAACGGTCCAAGTTGCATGGTCGCGGCACCATTTGCGGCGTGCTAAAGCGTTCTGGTCCCTGATGAGAGGTTTGGCCCGTGCAACACGACCCCGTAAGTTCATGTCATGTAATTCGCGGCGGACTGTGATTGTCGAAACAGGTTGGGGGAGGTGCTGATTGAGTTCCTCCGTCACTTGCGCCGCAG
Organism: Lepisma saccharinum; assembly: GCA_022664845.1. Classification (NCBI taxonomy): domain Eukaryota; kingdom Metazoa; phylum Arthropoda; class Insecta; order Zygentoma; family Lepismatidae; genus Lepisma; species Lepisma saccharinum. Next base: position 26,798 of record JAGDQP010000691.1, read on the forward strand.
TGGCACGACGGTTCCGCGTGACAATGCGCTTTAGTACCCGGCGTGCCCTGTCACTGATGCTTTTCTTCCGCCCACTGTTCCGCTTTCCCGATGTGGTTTTCCCGTGTGTTGTGTAGGCCGTCATCACCTTCGACACTGTCCCTGGCGACACACCTAACACACTAGCCACTGCCGTCACACTCACTCCACATAACCGCGCACCAACAATTTGCCCTCTTTGAAACTCTGAGAGTTCTCCCATTTTATACTACCTCCGTCTGCTGCAGCCACTGCACACTCCTGTTCCACGACGCCTGACGTAGTATGGAGACCGACCTAACACACCACCACTAGCAGTCCGGCGCTGCGGTCGCCACGACAGCACTGCCAACCCATACATCTGACGTGTTGCCAACTACAGGTGTTTCTTATATTCTGATAAGCATCTGTATATTGTAGCTTTCTCTTTGAAACCATGTAAATATTTCACTACCGTGAGAACATCATTCGGATGGGTGACGTAGTTCAGGTGGTAGAGTTGTTACAATCTCACTACTACATGAAAATGCACTTTGTGGTACAGTTTAGGTTATGCTTTCTGTCGTTTATGTGGAAGAGATAGAACCTAATAACTACTTTTAGAGTACTTGGATCGTCCTAGTAAATACAAGGGTTTTGGATTAAAACTTCGGCGTTCAGTTAACATTCTATTGGAGCTTCTAAGAAAGAATCTACTTCGATTGAAGAGAAGTTGACGGCAAATAACACCAATGCGTAATACAGACTAATGAAGAATAATATAATACTAGACGACGGACGTGGTGAGAATAATAAAAGGACGAAGCATAAAGAATCCAACATTCATACCTTGGACAGCTGCGATGAACCAAACTTTCTGTTGCGAAGATGAAGACTTGGGTTGAAACCTCGGTCAATCTTCGTACTCCAAATTGTCTTTTGAAACAAGACCTTTTTCTTTCTTCTCAACTCGAACGTTTCGTCTTCTCGCAGGTTTACGAGCTGAGTCGGGTCCCAGACCCGAAATTTGGTAACGGCGGTAGATGAGATTCACCAACAGCCTAGAGGTCTCAAAATGTCCAGGTTTTATGCCAAAACCATTAGCTATCTTCTCGATGTCATCCAATCACAGAACTCGATGTCTCCGCCTTTCAGTGCAGTATTGTCTCCTCAGAGCCAATCGAAACCTGGCTGGTCTTCTGGTTTTAGTAATCTGTACTTGCTCTGTTGAGTCAACTTCTAAGTAAGACGAACTCTGGACTGTTACGTAGGTGCTGAAGTAGATTATCTTCGTAATTGTAACGTATGCTGATTCACTGTCTGCGAAATTGGATATTTTAGTGCAACTTTTCTCCTACCATGCTTGTCCTTGACTGAAAACTGATGTTATATTTTCTGAAGTGTTCTTGTTTTTAAATACACGGAGATGAAGTAATATGATTATTTTAACGAAACACTTTTCATTTCTTTCTTTGCTTAAACGCGGGATTAGGTTCTTTTATATAATAAAGCTTGTTCTATTTACCTTTTAGCATTGGGTGTTATTTACCATTCAACAATAAATAAATAAATATATATATATAACTAGTCCAAAAAATGCCGGTAGGGCAATTTAAGGTAAATTTAAGACAAATGAAGGAGAAAAAAGGATAATACTTACAGCTTACTTTTGCATTAGTTCACACATATACACATAAAAAAAGTCACTATATTTCGTGTATAGAGGAAGAGAGTGAAGTTCACGTGTTCACAAAGTACAAGTTTGAAGAGACAGTGGGACACATAGCGGACAAAGCATCAAAACTGGAGAACAACTGACTGCTGTAGCGCGTAGATTTCCGGAATCTGAGATAACAATAACTGTATACCATGTAACTACAAGGTAAGATCGTGGATGGAAATATGTTGAAAATGCAGAGGAAAAGGGGAGCTTAGAATTATTGAGGTTAAGGCCAGGTTTTATTTTCGCGCTCAAACCGTAAATAAAGACATTCTCCCACAGACGGCGTGTTGAGGTGCTGGTCGTAGGGGGTAAAATGTGGATTATGGCAACCAGGAAAGATACATCAAAATTGGTATCGTGGGACTCGGTGTGCAAGGAAACTGGGGCATCCGGTTTGTTGATAGTACAGAAGTGACGATGGTTATTAATTCGAATGTTAAGAGCACAACTTGTTTCCCCCACATAAAAGGCATCACAGAACTGCAGGTTAGGATATATATAACATTAGGGGTGTGGCATGTACCCTTGGGATTGAGGGTGTACCGACCATTAGCAGTATTGATCGTGATTGTGGGAGAAGTGATGAAAATGGAGCAGACCTTACATCTGGGTCTCTGGCATGTCTGTGCGTCGCACAGTGGTCAATTTCGCGATTCTAGAGGGACAAAAGTAACAGAACAATGTGTCTCTAATACGTACACTCAGAATGGTTTATGCATTTATGTTCAGAGTTGTTTGAAGCAAGAAACGCATAGTGCAACAATTGGGACAGAAATATAATGTATAAATTAAAATGTTTGTTGTGAGAAACTAAATTAGTATCAACCCCAGGATGAACAGAAAATACGAGACACTTCAGAAACCTTAACGTACAGTCAATTATCTTCAAAGTCACTTGAACTGTCACTGTCATCACTAAGATCATTATTTAAGTCACTATCCTTTTCAGATGTACGAGTACTTGCTGGTGCCATAGAGGAGCATGCCAAAAGAGAACGAACCTCCACTGGGATACATTTGCGTGGCTTGCATATGTTTCGTCTGTGGCTGTTAATAACAGGGTCGGAAGAAACAAAAAGCATATGAATCACATCTTCCATGGTAGCTTTCCGAGAATATTGCCTACTGTTACTCTCTCTATATTTCTTGATTTCTTTATGTCTAGACTCTTGTGCCTCTTCCGATAACTGTCCAATGGGAAGAACCGCGTGTTTCACAAGATCGTACCCATGCACTAATAGTTTATGGACGGTTACGGGCATAAAATACCACGAATAGAGTTCTAAATATCTGTTCAAAGTTGCAGAAGCATATGATTTGAATGCGTCAGCATTAATTTCATATCCACATGATATTGCTTGTAACAGTACAGAAAATTGTTTGATGAGCTGTTCATCAAGTCCGGTAATAGAGCTTGATAGTGAAGGGTTTTCGAAAAACCGTCTAGCCGTATTTCCATCGTTCGTTGTCCCAAATCCTTGTTTCACAACATCCACTAGGAGTCCCATCTGTATGCGGAATTGTTCTTGAATTTCTGCTTTCCTCTTGTTCCCTTTCTCCTTGTCTTTTCCGCGAAGTTGCCACGTTTTGGTGTCTAAGCGGTACGCTATTTTCAGCAGGCATTCAAAACAGCGAATCTTAGCATGGAGTGATGATATACCAAATCTATAACTATCAGGGTTTACCGTTGCTGACACAAACGTTGAAGGATTGTTCATATCCTTTGGGGAACATCTACAAATATAACACTTCTGAGATGAAACATTCATAAGAGAATTACAAATTTTACCATCTACCATCATCAATAGCAATTTTGGTATCACAGAAAACACTGTCCCATCAACAGTTATTTGAACTGGAGATAATGCAGCTATCTGTTGTTCAATATATGCTGTCTCCACCTTGACTAATTCTTTAGATTCCGACTTTAGTAAGAGCTTAATTGGACGACACCCCTTCGTTCTAGATGGAGTATTATTATACCATACTATGTCCTTGTCATTCTCTTTCGTCAAGTTAGATAACTGCAGGGGTACAAGCGATATGACGAACATGGAACTGTCAGTTTTTATGACCTCCTCTGAGTCCTCTTCTATAAATTTTTGTTTATACTGACTAAATCCGGAACTCCCATCGCATCCCCACTTAAATATCAAGTCCAGATGATGTAACTTGTGTTTAGATAGCGTGAGTACACTTCTTTGCACTTTACAAAGTCTCTGTGTTGTGTGATCGATTAATGACTGCAAATTCACTTCTGCGGAGGATTCCGTAAACACAATGTTGTCCGGGTAACACTCCTTTTTGGCTTCTGTGAGAAACGGATATGAAGGGAAAACGTTTGCACCGACACGTTTCAGACGTTGTTGCACGGCAATGTAAGATCTTTTACTCATCTTTCCGTCGAGAAACGTTGCTAGAGCTTCCTCTTTCGTTATGTGTGGTAGTTCTGATGGTGGGGAGTGAAAAGCCTTCTTAATGCGCGTTGCATGTGTTGGAGAGGTATATGCCATTTCCTGTAGTAGTGCTGCAGCATCACGCTGTCCATCGGATTGTAAGGTAGTTTTTGCAGCATACAGTAGTTCATCCTTGGTCGATTCACTCACTAACGTTTGAATCCGTCTTCTTTTCGTTTTGTCACTGGCCTCTTCAAAAGATTTTCTTGGACGTCCAACGTTTCCAGAAGTTGAGGGTTGCTTGACAATGGGTTCTAGATACGATTGTAATTCAGGAAATGCTATAGATTTGTCCAGCCACATAGAGTGGTCTTTCAGAAACCTTTTCCTCATTCGATGACATTTTGTCCACCTTTGAGAGAGTTCGTGGGAAAAATCTGGTACTTTTTCCTTACAGCAGCTTCTGATGTTGCATCTACACTTTCTATGTTGAAATGTCTCAAGATGTATGAGAACAGTTCCCTGTTCTTTGCATCTGTCGCCGGTGATTGCAGCCATATCTCCAAGAGGCTTCTACGAGGAATGGCACACATCACTGGAAAGAAAGACATAAATTGATTAGGGGCAAGTTGGAGCAAGGAAATGATTTTCCATTATGTACATCAATGTATATCTAATGTAAGAAATGTAAAACTAAAGTGGCAATCCGTGGCAATCAAACTGTAGGCTTATGAAAAGTTGGAACTGCATAAAATTTCAGGTCCCCAGTTGCAGGGCTTTTCATTCAGCAATTTTCATCCATACTGTTAAGCAGGATGCTCTCACGTATGAAGCAAAATACAGCATATATATGCAGGTTCACTGTATACTAGGAGATCATGTTCCATCAAAGACACTTTCGAAAATATTACACTTCTTTTTCCGAGTCAGTCACACTACCGACCTATGACTTACCTGTGTAATCACTTTTATCTTACTTTCACCTGGCAATTCAATTGTCTTATGTGGCGCTATAGACCCTTATTTTTACGGATTCAGTAACTTTGATTAGTTGACTTACTTCATCGTATTCTACACACATGTGCAAATTAGATTTTGTCCACCTAGATTAGCTGTTTTCCTACTGTTCGTCGGTTTAGCGTGGTGGCAAGGAGGGATTCGTACGGACCAAGATGTTTCTAAGATTAGGTGGATGTTGAAAAACTATTCTAGGTTTGGTGGGGAATATTGATCTTGTGTGTGGATCAGATTGGAGAATGTGGAAATGAGAGTGTAGGATTTGTTTGACCTTGGTTAGTTTAGTATGGAACTGAGTGATTAGAGCCGGTGGATTGGGCGACGGTGGGCTGGATTTTTGAGTGGGTTGAGTGTGTGAGGATTCACGGCGGATCTGTTTGGTTACAAGGTTAGAAGGGTAGCCTCGGTTGAGTAGAGCCTCCTGGAGGCGTTGGTTGTAAGTTTCTTTTTATGTGTATATGTGTGATCTAACGCGAAAGCATATATAACTAATACAAAGGAAAGCCGGGAAGGCAATTTAAGGTAAATTTTTAGACAAATGAAGGAGAAAAGTAAGGATAATACTTACAGCTTACTTTCGCATTAGATCACACATATTCACATGTAAACATAAAACAGTCACTATATTTCGTCTATTCACACTTTTTCAAGTAGAAGGGAAAAGAGCGAAGTTCACGTGTTCACAAAAAATGATGTATAAATATGTTCTTCTATATTACATGAAGATTATTGGATCGAAGTATCGTTTTATAACTGGTGGGGACTGATGGTTAAACAACACAAAGTTCCCTGGAAAAGGTGCATTTTGTATAAATAAAATTGAACGTTTACATTAGAAAATTATTTTTTATCTCCAAAACGGTTAAAGATATAGTCTTTCGGTTTACACTGTAACATTGTCATTATATTAGTACTTTTCACACGAAATTTGGATTTAACAGCTTAAGCCATTCCGGAGATATCTGAATTTATTTTGAACAATACTATAAAAATTAGAATCCGGAAGTACTAACTTTTTTGAGTATAAAATGTTTCTTTTAACCCTCAGCCGCCATCAGTTATAAAATGATTTTTAAATATGTTTTTGTACATTACATAAAGATTATTTGAGCAAAGTACCGTTTTGTAACTAGTGGGGGCTGATGGTTAAACAACACAGTTTCCTGAGAAAACCGTAATTTTTATAACGAAAATTAGGCGTTTACACAAGAAAAGTATTTTTTTTCTCCAAAACGGTTAAAGATATAGTCTTTTGGTTTACACTGCAACATGCTCATTATATTAGTACTTTCCACACGAGATTTGGATTTGGTAGCTTAAGCCATTCTGAAGATATCAGAATTTATTTTGAACAACACTAAAAAAATTAGAATCCGGAATTGGTCATTTTTGGACGCGCTTTCCATGATAACCGGAAGTGGTGTGGACATAGAATTTGGATTATTGGAACACTCATATTGCCTAGATATTACGTGCAAAATTTCATTAAAATCGGTTGAGGGCAGAAAACGGCCCTTATGTGCAGTACTTCTTTACTCAGAAAAGAATGGCAAAGTTTTTGTACTAGTTTTGTACCACGTCCATTAACGAGTAATGGACGATTCAAAGTGGGGGAATAATTTAACGCCTGTTCCCCCACTCAACGAATTTTCCCGAAAATAGTGTCAAAGTTTTGTACTAGTTTCGTACCATTTTGTACAACCAATAGAAAGTTTTATACCACGGCTATTAGCAATTGACGATTCAATGTCTGGACCCACCATTAACTTGTTCCCCCACCTTAACGAATTTTCCCGAAAATAATGTCAAAGTGTTGTACTAGTTTGGTACCGTTTTGTACCATCAATAAAAAGTTTTGTACCACGTCCATTAGCAAGTAATGGACGATTCAGTGTTCGGACCGAAGATAATGGATGAATTCTAATTAACGAAATCTACTCGGAAGTACTGACAGACACACAGAAAAAGTTAATTTCTTATATACAGAGTGCTGCGAAGGAAAACTGACAAACCTACCTCTCGAAATTCCGACAGAAAATAGAAAAGTATAGGCAATCGAGGGTACACAAGTACTTCGTTGTGGCGCTATATGCTGCCGAAAGTGTGGAGAAATGAATTATAGATGTTATTTCCATTACCATTAACAGTAGAACTGAGGCGGCATGTTACCCTCAAGGAATTCAAATCTGCTCTATCCAAAATTGCATATTCGAAAATTGTTCAAAGGATGCGCATGGGATTCCTCTAAGGGTTCCCAGATTTTCTCTGGAGTAAGTGTGGGTTGAAATGAGCACAAATAAGACGACTTTCCGTATGAGTAAAGATTATAAACGTAAACACTGGCATCTATCCGGGTAATGACAGTTTCTTTTACTGACAAAAAGTACAGCAAAATTTCGTTAAAATGTATATAATTGATTCCTGTTTGTTATGCAACCACATTTTTTGTAAAATTAAATCGTTCGCCAAAGGAAATCTGTTTGAGGTATCGACTTTCCGGAAATTAATTATTGTTACTTGTTGCAAGGTGGTCCAATTCAACCTTATTTCGACCAATATTAAATCAGAATTTCTTTGAATCCCTTATTTTCTTTGGGCGATCCCTTGCTCACATATTGTACAGTTTTGGAATATGCATTTTTGGATAGAGCAGTTTTTTTGAAGTCTTTGAGGCTACTATGCAGCCTCAGTTCTACTGTTAATGGTATTGGAAATATCAAGCTCTAAAGTTGATTTTCTCACGCATTCGGCAGCCTATAGCGCGCAAAACGAAGCATTTGTGCACTCTAGGGAAGAGAGGGGCGGTCTATACTTATTTTCATGTCAGGAATCTCGTGAGGGTTTTTGTCGGTATTGTTTTGCAGCACCCTTTATATAATTCAATGACTACTTGAGACAGACCCTCGTATATTATTATTTCTATTATTACAATGTTATTTTCTTTTAAAATGTTAATTATGAGCTGCCTATTAAATCAGTATTTATTTATTGCAACATAAATATATTACTTAAAGAAATTATCAGAAAAGGTGCACAATAGATGGCAACACCGAAGTACTCATTTGTGCAAAGTGAGGAATTATTGTTTTTTATTACAAATTTAATTTGTTTTTGTTATAATTTCAATCTACTATTTATATAAATATAAACTGCAAAAGTATTTCCATATTATGTAAGTATTTTTGAAGATATTGTAAACTTAGTGAGCTCTTTCGCTATACATTGTATTGCCAGGCTGCATAAGAGCTAGGAGGAGGCTTTTGCTATTTTGATTCTCATATTCTTCTAATTTACGATATGTAAAGTGCTGCTGGAGTCAGTAATTGGCTCCTTGCAAAGAAACTCAATTATTTTCTCCCTTGAATAAGAAGTCTTCATTCAATTGATTATATCCTCTACTCACCTGATAGGTATCCCCTTGCATATCCGTAGCACGCCCAACACCTTCGAACAGTGGAGCTTGGGCACGTTATGCAAGACTTCAGATAGAACGCCCAAATGATTCCCCATCAGCAAAAACCAAATGCTAAAGAATCTACGGTTTAGGATCATTTCAGGACCACAACTACTCCAAAGAACCAGGTACCAGGAGTGTCCCATACTCTAGACTAGACATGTATAGAACTTCTGAACATCTAGTATAAGAAAGAAGAGTGTCAGAAAAAGTATATGCGCATATGAATAGGAAGCTGGAAGACGTCAAAGGAATGTAGACGTTTAATGCGTAGATTACACATTTTTGATAAATTCACATGGAGTCAAAACGTAAGTCTCAGACTTCGAATCGGCAATGGGAGGCAAGGCAGTTCGAGACCGTAGCCAGCTTCCCCAATTACGGTATTCCGAGTTTTTCACGAAGCAGAGTTCAAATTAGGAAATGTTCGACTGCTTATTCTTAAATTACTCTTACCACATGCTAGCTTTGTCATTGATATGTAAAGGAAACAAGCAAATTCACAGGGAACAAAACGAACCTACGTCTTTGAATTTATTGCCGCAACCCTACGATAAAGAAAATACAACTTTCCGTTTTGTAAAAGGCACCATATATGATTAAAAAATTTGAAAGGTTCGAAGTAATATATGGAAAATAAAGACACAGAGAATAACAAAATTCCAAAAATGGTCAAAGAAATTCTTCGTCTTCGAGCTTTACCTAACCTTTCGCACTTCAAGCCGTCTACTACTAGTACATAAAGCACAAATCTTGTACCAAATATGGCATGATTTCCAAGCGACTTTCGTGAAATAGAATTCAACCAGTTTCTTGTGTTTCGTAATTTGAACGTTCACTACTGGCAAATGGACGTGGTACGAAGCTTTGACTTAGTGATACAAAATGGCACAGAAGTAGTACAAAACTTTCACTTTTTTCGAATGAATTTCATTAAGTCGAATTCAACAATTAATTCATGCTTTAACTTTGAACAGCCGATTACTGGCTAATGGACACGACAAAAAAAACTTTGTATTGGTGGAACATAATGGTGCAAAACTAGTACAAAACTCTGGCATTCTTTTCCGCGTAAATTTCATTATTAGAATTTATCCATTTTCTTCGCTCCGAACACTGAATCGTACATTACTTGCTAATGGACGTGGTACAAAATTTTTTATTGGTGCTACAAAACGACAAAAATTTGACTCTATTTTCGGGAAAATTTGTTAAGATGGGGGAACAAGTTAATGGTGGGTCCAAACATTGAATCGTCCATTACTGGCTAATGGACGTGGTTCAAAACTTTTTATTGGTGGTACAAAATGGCACAAAACTAGTACAAAACTTTGACACTATTTTCGGGAAAATTCGTTAAGGTGTGGGAATAAATAAATGGTGGGTCCAGACATTGAATCGTCCATTACTGGATAATGAACGTGGTACAAAACTTTTTATTGGTGGTATAAAATGGTACAAAACTAGTGTAGCGGATCAAAGCTCGCCTGATATAGCAGAATACTGGTGTAGCAGGCGGGCTTCGGCGGTCAATCTTCGGAGGCTATTTGACGGTCGCAGGTTCGGCATCCGCGTAGACCTAGGAGAGAACGTCCCTGGTATCTAAGCTTGTTGAAAGAAGCAGTCGACAGCAAGTAATTTTGTAGCACATATGTTTATTGACAGCACTAAGTTCCCACAGTTTACAGATGCACATAAACACTATTTACAAGAAGTTGAGATGAAAGTTGTGAGCTCTTGGTAATATAGAGAGCGAGCACTTTCAGTCCGAATTAGGTTGGCGTTAAGAATTTAGTAGCCAATAGCTTGCAATAGAAAGCTCGTCTCTAGATTCTCGCTAGTATCAAGACAAGTGCTGTTACGTTAAAAAGACAGACGAAATGCTGGATAAACGAACAGCAAGGCAAACGGACAGCCGGACAGACTAACTGAATGATAGTAACAGTGTAACAAAGTAACAGCCCACGGACTTGCAGGTAGTGTATCTTGGATGCCACTTCTACTGGAAGTGAAGAGCCAAGTCCAAGGCGTGAAGTATATAATAATTCTCTTTTACCAATAGCTCACGTTTTGCAACATGTGTGGTGTACGGGCTTGCACAAAGTTGTTATAACTGGTTTGTGCAAGGCCGCAGCGCGTGATTTCCTAGTTTCTATGAAGAAATTAGCTCGCGCGTGTGACCGAAGTCCGCTGAGGTCCTGGTTGATGTACTCTTGTCCTTGTTTGTTCTCTTCTCTGAACTTTTCCATCAAACACCAAATTATGAAAGATTTGTTGCTTCGTTCAATCGCTAGTACAATATGAAATAGATTCCTTTAGCAATAAAATACAATAATCAATATTACAATTGAATTCTCATGCTTTCCTTATTTGCATTTATTTGCAAGGATTGTTATGAATACCTGTGTGTCCAGGTGAGGGTAGATGAGAGCTGGGAGGAGACCCGAGAGGGTGGTTAATAGATGGGTCGCGTCCCTTGGAAGGGGCGCGACAGTGCCTCACAGATGTCCTTCCAGCACACTAGTACAAAACTTTGACACTATTTTCGGAAAATTCGTTAAGGGTTCAGATCCTATAATAAAATATTCGCTGTTTTTCGAAAATCCCGTACAATGATTATAATATTAGGAGGCGAAAACATTATACAATACACAATACATACATTACACATACACAGGGTTCCCACTCACCTGGTGAACCTGGAATAGTCAGGGAATCCAGCTTAGCACTAAAAAGTCCTGGAAAAGTCAGGGAATCCAGCTTAGCACTAAAAAGTCCTGGAAAAGTCAGGGAATTTGATAGCTTATTGTTTGAAGTTCATTTAGCTACAGCAGGCATTTAATGTTAGATCGTTTTTGAAATTACTTGGTGGCTAATGTGCCAACCATGAAGCAATTTAAGAAAAGAATACACTGAAACATTTTGATGTATCTTTATTTTCATGCAACTATGATCTTTATTTTCCCATGGAATTGTGATATATATACAAAATGGGGTACCTGGAAATTTCTGAGTAGTGACCTGGAAAACCTGGAAAAATCAGGGAATTCGATCTTGGCAAATGAGTGGGAACCCTGATACATTACACATACACACCTATGACATTATTTTATCCCGCATTTTCACCTCTTTTGGCAGTTACATGAACTGTTTACAGAAGTATTTTGTAAATAGATGTCATTTTTTTTCTCCGTTTATTTCAACTATGTAAACGTTTTAATCAGTCGCAATAGGATGGTATATAATCATATTCAGAAAGAAGGGAAAACACATATAAGCGAAATGAGTGTGTAAGCAAACACGCAAGAAAAATAAGCTGATGTGCTGGATCGTTGGATAACAACAGTTTGCTGGCGTGGTGGCTTGATTAGCTAGATACACTTAACGCACTGAGAATCATAGGTCCACTTTCCACCTACGCCAGTATATTTTTTTTTCCAAACCGTAAAACATTTTATTGACTTGATAAGATGAATTTGGGGGAAATAATATACATCAACCTCATTTATAAAACTTCAACTTACCGTAGAAAGTAGGAGGAGTGCAGCTAGCATAGCTCATATTTTGGAACCAGTATTCTGTTACTGAAAAATCGCTTCTTTGTCCATTCAATGCGGCCTGATAAAAGTTTACTTAAAGAAATGCAATTCTAAAATAGTATAATTTACCAAAAATCAAGAAACAATTATATTTCTTAGGTGAGAACAATGTGGATTTAGATCGAGCGAGAACAAGATAGTTCTGTTAATTTCTCCTGTCCACTTGGTATGTTCTGTCTGTTAGCTACCTTAAAATATGGGACCTCTTAATTTCGATTCCTCCATCTGTAATGAAAGCTAGCGCCTAAGCGAAAACAGATACAGAGAAACTGACTTCAAATTTGGGTTCAGTGATCTCGATTTATCCAGCCGTTTCTAATCTAGTGCTTAAAATTGGCAGGCCTTTCATTTGGTTAGCCTTCTGCATTTTAAGAATTCATGCAAGTGATTAAATTACAGTAAAGCGAGTAGAGAGTCACTGACCTCAAGTTTGACGTCAACGAATATGACCTCGATTAATGTGCTCCTTCCTATACATTTTGATATGACTTAGAATTATTGATATAATTATTAGACTAAACCTTGAAATGGTTATACGTTATTAAAGAAATGGTAATTGTTGTTAGATTTATTTGCATTTGACATAAATCAAATTAATACGTCCATGCAATACGAACATAGATGACGGAGCTTTGTGAGAAAAGAATGGCATACTTCGGGATTTGATCTCGTATTAGGGCTGTCAAAAGTATCGATAAATCGAAATCAGTTTCGGTATTTTGGAATACCGAAAATTCGGTATCACCCATACTGAAATATCGGTATACCGAAATACCGAACGGTATCAATATACTTAACAATATCGGAATATTGAAATACTGAATTCCTCTGAAATTCTGAAAAAATAATACCAATAACTTATATAGAGGAAGTAGCATGACAGAGCTGAAACCAGGTCAGTTTTGGTGGCCCGGCCTGACCCGGACATATATGATCTGGTCTAAAACTTGACCCAATCTGAGAACTTAATGAGCTTCAGTTTCGTAATTTTTGTGCTCTAGGGGGTAACACCTCCGGTCTCGGTCACCCCTCAAACCCAAGGAAATAATCAAATGCTCTACATTGTCTTCCGGGTGACGAGATCTAAATCAGGTCACGCCGGGTCCCAAGCATAGACCCGCTCCAAAAGTTGACGTACTGTGCTATAATCACAATCATTCTAGTGTTGATTGGAGAGTAAGGATGACCAAACGGATCCAGATATCGGATGTCCGGATCGGAGTTTCGGATATTCGTATATCTGGGGCATGGACACATCATCATAGTCTTTCCTCATTCGTACGTATTTGGGAGATTTTTTCGGCTACCAAACGATGTCTTATTTTGGTTTCTTTTACTCTTCATTTTGGAGTATTGTGAGAGGAGAGAGGGGAAAACAGAATCATAAAAAGAGAAAAAAAATTGCTGAGTTATACATGAATTGCCATTGAAACCAGCCATATATTGGAGTATTACTAATACATATATTGGAGTGACAAAAGATAAATAATCGACAGCACCTGCTTGTCTCTTTTAAGCCCACACTCCCCCGTCGCCATCAGTGACTACCCTATCCTCCGTGACGTGGTTATCAGTCACTATGCAATAAACATTGCGCTGTTAAAAGGAAAGAACAAAAACATATCCACCTCCCTTTCCTTTTAAGTATGCAGCGAAGTTAAAAAATTCTACTCCTTTTCCAGAATACGTAATTTGCTTTTGAGAAATAAAGCATGTATTTTAGAAAAAATAAAGGGCATTAAAAAAACGTTCTCTATAAAATATATTTTTCGAGTTTCAGTTTAAATTGGCTTTATTTATGGTAAATTATGAAAGGCCCTTCCCATGTTCTGCGTACCTCATCCCGGACTGTCTCTCTCTCTCCGAAAGAGAAAAAAGAAGGAAAGGGAAAGAGAGAGACAAAGATCTCTCTCACTGATCCGCCGTAGCTCAGTAGTAGAGCGTTGGCGTAGGATTCGGGAGGTCGTGGGTTCGATCCCAGCGATCGACCATCCTGACAGCTCTTCCAGGGTTTTTCCTCAGTCACACCATTCAAATGCTGGGGCGACACCTCCAACATAGGCCCTGACCAAAACCTTCCCGAATCCCTTCCCCTCCCCTATCCCGGCCTGAGCCTAAAGGCCATAAATAAAATTCAAAAATGCAATTCTCTCCTTTTTCTCTCTCTTTGATTCAGGCCGGGATGAGGTAGGCATAGTATGGGGAAGATATTTACCAGGGCGTTTCATAATTTAACATCCCGACATCGCAGTTTCAGATACATCAGAGTAACGAAATCCGAATTCTGGGTCTTTGAATCTGCGACCGAAATCAGACGAATCCATTGGACCGAAGATCCGAGTTTAGAATATCCGGATCCTTTTGGATCCGGATCTGGCCATTCCTACTCAACAGTTTTCGAATTACATCAACATTTTGCTGCTAGCTCTTATCTCATCCTCAAAACTGTCACTGCGTTATTGACTTTGTTAATTGACTCCTTGTGAAGTCGGCGAAGCTACAACAACTGTGTTTTCATTATCAGGAAAGGCCCAAACAGTACCTGATTAGAGCGGACCGCAGTGGTTCAGTCGTTAGTGCGCTCACCTTTGACGCTTGGGTTCGTCGATTCAAATCCTCCTCGTGCCATGTGGGCTTTGTGGTAAACAAACACCGTGTGCATGGGTTTTCTCGGGGTACTCCCGTATCCTCCCATTTTCTTCATTCCATCATCATCCATCTGGTCTGAGCCTGAGTTGCCTAAAGACCTTAAAAATTAAATTCAAAGTATGTGATTACTGCACAGTAATGTATTAAGATGCGTGTTCTTTCTTGATTTTGAAATGAGTCTGTGCACTAATGTAAATACATTAATGTTTATTATCAGTATAGTATTCTGTAATACGAATAATCAAATTTTTCTTTGTCATGTCAATCTTTTTTTTTACTCAGAGATCGCTAACATTTCATTGCTTATCTTTTGTGTAAATATACACTATGTTATTACATTGGCAAGGTTAAAATATTGACATTTGCACCCATTTGCTGCCGACCGGGTGGGGTTGTCATTTTCTGTGTATTAATTTTACCTAACACAAGATGGTTTTTAAAAAAGGAATCACATCTATTATTTCGTACTGCACGGTTGCAAAACAAATTCCTCAATAAAAATCTTGAAGTGTATGGAATGCCTTGATTTCGTAACCAGCTAAACTAGTGGGGCTGGAAGAGTGTTAAGGTGTGAGTACTAGCCTATATACACAGAGAATTGACGTGCTGCGGTGGTGTAATGGACATCATACTCAGCCAGCAATTGGGAGATCCGGGTTCGAGTCCCTGTCGCGGCGGTGGTCAATTTTTCTGTATTAATTTCAGTGTTTACCTAACACAAGGTTCTTATGAAAAAAGGAATTATAACCCTAAATATAGATAATTACGCCTAAAATTATTATATGTTTTGCATATT
This sequence comes from Lepisma saccharinum, assembly GCA_022664845.1. Lineage (NCBI taxonomy): Eukaryota > Metazoa > Arthropoda > Insecta > Zygentoma > Lepismatidae > Lepisma > Lepisma saccharinum. The sequence goes on from JAGDQP010000691.1 coordinate 42,429, forward strand.
AACCGGAATTTCGGAGTGGGGTTCCAGGCCAACCCCCTAAATACATACGTTCATGAGTCCTTCCATATTGCTCAGTATCATTGTTTTTCGCTATTTTGATATTGTTCGGTATTTCGGTATATCGATAATTGTCGGTATCCAAAACATACCGAAAGTCGGTATCAGAATCTCAATACTGAACACTCCTAACTCGTATCGTCAGCTTTTGGACGAAAGAAGGGGAAAAGTGACGTGACGCAGCGCACATGACCACGAGAGACATCAACCTTAACTTTTAACTGAAATAAAAGCAAAATAAAAGTTATATAAAAATGATTTTTGTTTCAGTTAATGTTTGGTGCATCTATGAGCTAATCTTCTATTGACTACTATTTTGTTAGATTCTATACATATAAAAACCATGTTGTATAATTTGTTAAAAGTCTCAAAAACAGTACTTAAAGTCCCAAGTGCGAATAAGCAAAAACTTAAACTTTTTAAGAGCTGCTAAAGAGTTCGGTCAGATTATGATTGACTGAGTGTATGTCTGCTCCCATCTCTTTCTAACTGTGGCAGGTGAGTCAGGGTTCAGACTCGAAAGGCTTCGTCCAAGGTGCAGCCGTGATAAGAAGTGTGTTCAGATATAGGGAGATGCGGAAGTTGTGATTTGGAGGAGTAGCGATGGTTGTTGATGCGGATTGTTAGAGCAGTTTGGTTTTCGCCAACGTAGAAGGCGGAACAAAGGTTATAGAGTAGGAGACAGATAAGGTTGGGAGATATGCAACTGTCGAAGTGTCGGAGAGAATACGTCTTGTGAGCTACAGGATGTACGAAAGTCAGACTGGAATCAAAGATAAGACAGGTTCTGCAGCGGGGTCTATTGCACTTGCCAGGTTTGGGGGGAAGGGGTCGAGATTGGTCCAGTTCTGGTGAGAATCGTGTTGAAATTCGGAGGTCTGCGGTAGAGTATTTTGGGGAACGAATTGAGAACTCTTTCAGTTTCAAGTGCTGCAGTGCGTATGGGGTGTGCCAGTGTGAGGAGCTTTTGGAGGACTTGAAGGCTGGGATGTTATTGGGTGAGAAGATTGGAAGCGGAGGAGGTTCGCGGGGAGGTCGGTTGGAGTTAGGGTGATTTCTGGCACGGTCCAGTCGTTTGCGGATGAGGTGTTCGGGATATCCGCGGTTATTGAGGGCTGAGGAGAGAGTACTGAAATAATTTTGGAGTAGGCCATCAAATGAACAGATGCGGGAGCCCCGGACAGCAAGAGCATATGGAAGAGAGCGTTTGGTATGGTATGGATCTGTTGAAATGGAGATACTGCGTACTGTTAGTAGGTTTGAAGTGAACGCCTGTCTCAAGTCGATTGTTCTTGAGCCAGACAGTCGATATAGCGAAGCAAGGTGAAAGATTTTGAGAGGTGTGGAGTTGATGTATTGGGACTCCAAGTGTCCCATGAAAAGGTTGGCGTAAGAAGGGGACATGCGAGTTCTCATGGCTGTGCGTGCCTTTGATTTGCAGGAAGTGGTGGTTCTCAAAGGTGAAATTGTTCATGGTGAGGACAAACTGGGCTAGCTGAAGTAGAAATGGTGTGCTGGGTTTACGAGGACTGGGGCGCGTGTCGATAAAGTGTTCAAGGACAGCGTGACCATGGGTGTCAGGAATGTTAGTATACCATGACGTCACGTCGATTGTATAAGATGGTGTCAGGTGGGAGAGGATCAGAACTAGAATGTATTGTGTAGAGGAAGCGGTTGGTCTCCTTGATGTAGGAACGTCGAGCCTAAATAAACGATGGGAGATTGTGGTCAAGGAAGGCGGAGATCCTTTCAGTGGGAGAGCCAATACTGGAAACGATACATCTGCCGTGATTACCAGGTTTATGGATTTCGGGAAGTAGGTAAAATTTAGGGGTTTTGTGATTGTCAGGATCCTATTAAGGAAGGATTGGGTGGGATCTTCCTCGAGGGGACGTAAAAGGTAGGATCGGAAAGTTGTTTGAGGGCTTCGGATTGGTAGTCCCAGTAATTCCACTTTCCGGGAATAAACCGACAGACTTCGTATATGTGTTCCTGACCTAAAAAAAGTTTATCTTCGACTTTGGTCGGAAACGCTTAATTATGGAGCTAAGGCCAATTTAAGGCACTACTGAAAGCTGTAGGTTTGCTACGTTATTCGACTTTTTCAGTGAGATGTCAACCAATCCGTAGAAGTAGTAGAAGGTTGACGGATGCAGTGAACAATTGAAGCGTGATACAAGATATCGCATGGCGATTCAGCAAAGGGGAATACAGCGATATTGATTACGTGTATGGTTAAAGCAACGGTAGTGGAAGGACCTCTGTGGAGGAATATCGAAGATGATTTTCTAATCGACACGTTCCACACCATACCACATTTCATAATGTGTTTAGAAGCCTGCGCGAAACTTGTGCATTCCCAAAGGCAAAGAAGCAGTGTGAAGTGCACGGTGGTGGTGATGCTGACGTACTTGAAGGAGTACAAAGAAACCCGCATACAAGTATTCAACTAATATGCATGCGAACTGGTGAGTCTCCAACTCAGGTGTTCCGTATTTTACCCTTGTCATCTTCAAAGAGTCCAGCATCTCACAGACAGGGATTGTCAGGTACGTGTGCAGTGTGTGCAGAAGGTTGCGCCAACACATGAATCTCCTTCCATACATCTTGTTCACTGACGAAGCAATATTCACTAGAAATGGACTAAACAACACGAGGAACAGTCACACATGGGCAAAAGAAAATCCACATGATTTCCGTCAGCAACTTGCATGTTCATTTTTATGTGAATGCATGGTATGGTGTAATTGGTAACTATTTCATTGGGACTTACGTGTTTGAAAACATATTAAATGCAGGATGGTACAGGGATTCTAACCAACTAATCACCTGTACTATTGGAGGATGTCCCACTAGATGTACGAAGACGAATATGGCTACAGCACGACGGATCACCGGTGCACACCCTTGCCACACACTTCTTGAATAATAGCTTCCCAAATAAGTGGATAGGAAGGGGAGGGACTATCCACTGGTCTCCGAGGTCACCTGACCTGACACCTTCAGATTTTGTCTCTGGCGTATGTTAAAGAGTGTACAGTCAGGACAAACCTGAGACACGGGACTAATTGTTGGAGCGAATAAATTAGGTTGGTGGTACCATTCGCGAAGAGTTGCACTTCACGAGGTGGTAAAATTCAGAACATGAACGAATCACAGCGTGTATGAACAATGATGAATCGCATTTTGAAAATGATTTGTGAGTGAATGTGAATGGTGCAGTGTACTTCTCTTACATACCGACAATAACTTTGCTCATTGTTCTAAAGTTACTTCCATTGTTCACAATGTTTAACTTGTTACACATTGTGCCGAAGTGGTGAAGGGCATGGTAACACTTTCTTGTAATATAGATATCCTCACAACAAACTTCGATGGGACGTTTGTCGGTTATTTTCTTAAGTGTACCACAACTTGCACTAAATACCTTAAATAGGCGCTAGCTCCAGAATTAAGCGTTTTCGATCAAAATCGAAGATACACTTTTCTCGTTTTTTAAGGTCAGGAACACGTATGCGAAGTTTGTCGGTTTATTCCCGGAACACCCTATATATACGTATCTCTGGGTGTTGAAAAAATAACGAACCCCGTGTATACCACCATGTACAGGACCTCAAAAGAAGCAAAAAAGGTCTAATAAACATGGGCAAAAATATGCGTCATAACCGAGGTATAAGCTGGCGAAAGCGTGGGAAAGTGAATTTTAGAGAGTGATATTTCCAAGATCATGAACAGTAGAACTGCGGTGTCAAGGTACCCTCAAAGATTTCCAACCTGCTCTATCCAGAAATGCATATTCCAAAATTTTGCAATGCGTGCGCAAGGGATTCCCCGAAGGAAGTAGGGGATTCCCATAAATTATCAGAAGTAAAGGTTGGTCTAAATAAGCATGAATGAGACTACCTTGCAGCACGTAACAATAATTCATTTGCGGCAAATCGATATCTCAAACAGATTTCCTTTCCGGAACGTTTTTTTTTTAAATAATACCTGGTTGCATAACAAACAGGAGGAAGAATTACAGACATTCGACGAAAGTGTGCTTAGTGTGTTACACATTACACTGGTCGTCATTGCACAGTTGAAGAATTGAGGCTACTTATCGTTATAGCTTACGTGAGGCTAAACGCCGAGCACGGTGGTCGAGGGGTGCATTAGGCTTCTGTTTACAATCACAGAGGTCCGGGCATGAATCCCGGGCTGTAGGGCTTGAAAGTTGAACAGTGTGACGAATCGAGGCGCGCTGATGTTCTTAGTTACAGTAATGATGTGTACAATTTACATAATGTGCGTAAGTAATGCATAAACTGTCATTCAGGAACCAAACAAGACCGAGCGGGCTAGCTCAGGGGTAGAGCGTTGGCTTCGCGTTCGGACGGGTCTGGGTTCGATCCAGCGGCCGAACATCTTCACTGTGCTGTGCCAGAGGTTTTCTCAGTCACAGCAGGCAAATGCCAGAATAGTACCTTCAAAATTATCCATGGGCAGCACCTTCCCACATCCTATCCCCACCCTATCCTGGCCTGCGCCAGAGATGCGTAAAAACCATAAAGAAATTCAGACACCTTAGTAATGTGCAAACAACAATAGACATATGCAATGTGCAATAAAGATGGTTGAGCTTAGCCGAATAGAGACTATCTGCAGTATGCTACGAGTAGTGTTACAAGAGTTTAGTCGTGCGCGGCTTTTGCATAGCAGGTGGCTAACGGGTGTATCTGAGTGATGCGTTGTGTTGGGTGTGAATTAAAGTCTTTGCCCTGTCGTCAGTGGTCAACAGGAAAAAGTCAGTGAGGATTAATGCTCCCCGCTACTCCCTCCCCAACTTTTTAAACATTTTTCAAAATATTTCAGAATCTAGTAGCACTATCAAAATTTTAAGAAGATACATCTCTAGTACTTACAAATTACTATGAAATACAATGGACAGCGATCTCGAGATCTAGTCCATTGATAAGTGATTCGTTGTCAAAGATTGTGACGTCATTATTTAATTGACAACATATCACTCATCAATGGACAAGATCTCGAGATCGCTGTCCATTGTATTTCATAGTAATCTGTAAGTACTAGAGATGTATCTTCTTAAAATTTGATAGTGCTATTAGATTTTGAAATATTTTGAAAAACGTTAAAAAAAATTGGGGAGGGAGTAGCGAGGAGCCTTAAATAAAGGGTGCTGGACTGACATTCACAGTTGTTATGAACATACATGAAATACTCATAACATTTGGTATCTTGGAATTGTATTGTCTAACATATAACATTGTAAAATAAGGAAGTACCATCCTTGTTTTAAAACCAAAAGTAGATCAGCATACGAACACAATGCACCCAATGTACTAATTAGGCACTGGGCATCAGTACGTTAAAGTAAATGTTAGGTAACAGAACAACAAAGATATCCTAGCTACAAACAATGAATGAACATAAAATGATGAAACTACAAAACATACAGTGATTCAAACGCTTGTACTTAGTGCACTTTTACAGGTTCTATCGATATTACAACAAATGTTCAAAATGTCCATCATTCATCCTAATACAAGAGATTCCACGTCGAACAATGCTGTTTTGTACATTACATAGCATATCCCATCAATTGATGCTACTGCTGCATGAAACAATGAAAAACCAAGTGTGTGGTTCTTCTTAGTGGTGGATCAGCGTAAAGTAGACTCTTCAGATGAGGCCACAGAAAAAAATCCAGTGGGATTAAATCAGGTGACCTCGGTGGCCATGCCACAGGAACACCACGACCTATCCACCTGTTAGGGAATGTGTCATTGAGCCATTCTTGAGTGGGAGCACTGAAATGAGCAGGTGCGCACTCATGCTGAAACGGAATACCTTATCGGTTATGTAGTGGATTATCGTCCAGAAGCTCTGGTAGAACCTCGCGGAGGAAACGCAGGTTGCTATGTCCTGTGAGGCGTGGAGGGAGGAGGTATGGGCCTATTATATGATTTCCTAACATTCCAGCTCAGACTTTGAAATACCACCGTACCTTATGGCTACGGCTTCATGTGCTCTGTGGATTTACTATTGCCCATGTGTGACTGTTATGAACATAAAGAAGCCATCTCGTGTAAAAGGTGACTGATTTGTCCACAATATTCGTTGGATAAAATAAGGATCGTGGCGGTGTTGTTCGAACAACCATTCGCGAAATTCCACACGAGACCCATAATCTCCCGTCGACAAAACTTGTACTGTAGAAAAATGATAGGAATGCCAATCGTTATCGCGAAGAATATCCAGCACAAGGGCGTGGTCAACACGTACTTGACATTTTATTTGACGCGTACTAATAGTTTGGGTTCGTTGCACTATGTTCAACACCATTTCCTCCAAGTGTAGTGTACGACGAGTACTTGGACGAACTCTCACCGCTATAATGCCGATTTCTCACAATCTTCGAAATATATTCCGTGTTAAATGACGTCGCTCTGGGTGGTTCTCAGCATATAATGTAGCAGCTTCACCAGCATTCCCATGACATTAACCGAATATCATGTACATATCACAGTACTCGTTTAATTGAAACGCCATTTCACGTCTGTGCTTTTAACGTCACTTGCACAACACTCACCGAATATGGCATTCACTGAATGTCCGTCTCAAGTACTGTTTCTCGAGGCAATGAACTGTTCAACTAAAACAAAAGTGATCCTAGACAGCGCTGCTCCACTCCAGGATTTGCTGTGCTCTGCCTACAATGAAACAAAGTACTATCAAGTAGTAGTGAGCAATTGTGATAGGTACAACAGAGATTGTGATTGGAACAACTTGTACCAGTTTGCATTTGAATGTGACTTCGTTCATAGCCGTTAAACATCTACGCCCAGACCGGGATAGGGGGGATAGATTGTGGGAATGTGTCACCCATGGACTATTTTGAGGGCGCCAATCCGGCACTTGCCTGCTGTGACTGAGAAAACCTCTGAAAAATTACAGTGAGGATGCCCAGCCGCTGGATCGAACCCAGACCCGTCCGAACGCGAACCCAACGCTCTACCCCTGAGCTTGCCCGCTCAGTCTTGTTTGGTTCCTGAATGACAGTTTTGTGCATTACTTACGCACATTTTGTAAATTGTACACATCATTATTGTAACTAAGAACATCAGCTCACCTCGATTCGTCACACTGCTCAACTTTTAAGCCCTACGAAGATTTATCCTGGACACCCGGGATTCATGCCCGGACCTCTGTGATTGTAAACAGAAGCCTAATGCACCCCTCGACCACCGTGCTCGGCTTTTAGCCTCACGTAAGCTATAACGATAAGTAGCCCCAATTCTTCAACTGTGCAATGACGACCAGTGTAATGTGTAACACACTAAGCACACTTTGGTCGAATGTCTGTAATTCTTCCTCCTGTTTGTTATGCAACCAGGTATTATTTTTTAAAAAAACGTTCCGGAAAGGAAATCTGTTTGAGATATCGATTTGCCGCAATGAATTATTGTTACTTGCTGCAAGGTAGTCCAATTCATGCTTATTTAGACCAACCTTTACTTCTGATAATTTATGGGAATCCCCTACTTCCTTTGGGGAATCCCTTGCACACGCATTGCACAATTTTGGAATATGCATTTTTGATAGAGCGGGTTGGAAGACTTTGAGTCTACTGTTCATAATCTTGGAAATATCACTCTCTAAAATTCACTTTCCCACGCTTTCGCCAGCTTATATCTCGGTTATGACGCATATTTTTGCCCATGTTTATTAGACCTTTTTTGCTTCTTTTGAGGTCCCGTACATGGTGGTATACAGGGGTTCGTCATTTTTCCAACACCCGGTGTATATATTACTAATGCAAAGGAAAGCCGGAAAGGCAATTTCAGGTAAATTTATAAGAAGAAAAGAATATACGTACAGCTCTTGTTCTATAGGCGAACATACTTTAATATGTAGATTACTTGGGATATTTCGATATTAATACCGTAGACTTGCTCTAGATGAAGAGAGACGCACACACGTGGATAGAATAAAAGACTAATACGACAGTAGCGACACGTAGCGGACGTCGTATCGTTTGGAGAACAGTTGACTGCTGTATGGGGCGTGGAACAATTGACAACTGTACAGCGTGTAAGTTCAAGATGGAAGTGTGGAACGAAAAGTGTTGAAAATGCAGAGAAAACGTGTTAGAGTTATTGAAGATTAAGTTCAGGATACATTTTCGCGGTTAAACCATGAATAGACGGCGTTTTGACGTGCTGGTCGTAGCGGGTAAAATTTGAATTATGAGAACCAGGAAAGGTAGATCAAAATTGGTGTTGTGGGGCTCGGTGTTTAAGACGACTGGTGAAACCAATCTCAACACAGTCCTAGAACAGCTGAACTAATTCCGTATTATCCAGTCCACTTGGTCCATCTCTAGTAGAAGAGTCACATTCCTTGACGTGGACACCAGTTTTGGAAACAACATCCTCAATACTTCCGTTCACATAAAACTTACCAACCACATGCAGTATTTACACTACCCAAGTTCCCATCCTTACCACACCAAAAATGCGATTCCTTTCTCCCTTGCACTCAGAGGGCAACGCCTGAATTCCACCACTCTTCTACTGAAACTTACAACCAACTCCTCCAGGAAGCTCTACTCAACCGTGGCTACCCATCTAACCTTGTAACCAAAGAGATTCGCAGTGCATCAAACCCCGAACCCGCCGGCTCCCAGCTCACCGGCTATAATCACCCAGTTCCATCCTAAACTAACCAAGGTCAAACAAATCCTGCACCCCCATTTCCATATTCTCCAATCTGACCCAGACACAAGATCAGTATTCCCCACCAAACCGAGATTAGTTTCTCACCATCCACCTAATCTTAGAATCATCTTAATCCGTACGAATCATTCCTCGCCAGCACCGCAAACCGGCGCCCATGCATGGATGAGACCCAGATGTAAGACCTGCTCCATTTTCATTACTTCTCCCACAGTCACTATCAATACTGCTAATGGCCGATACACACTAAATCCCAAGGGTACATGCCACACCCTTAATGTTATATACATCCTAACCTGCAAGTTCTGTGATGCCTTTTATGTGGAGGAAACAGGTGGTGCTCTGAATTTTCATATTAACAGCCATCGTCACTTTTGCACTATCAACAAACCCGATACTCCAGTCTCCTTATATACCGAGTCCCACAACACCAATTTTAATCTATCTTTCCTGGTTGCCATTATCAAAATTTTACCTCCTACGACCAGCACCTCAACACCTGTCTGTGTAGGGGTGTGTAGGGGTGGGGTGGGGGGCTTTATTCATCTTTTAAGCGCGAAAATGTATCCTGGCCTTAACCTTCAATAACTCTAACCTGTTTTCTCAGCATTTTCAACACTTTTCTTTCCACAACCCTATCCCGAACGCTCTATAGTTGTCAATTGTTTCACGCACCATACAGCAGTCAACTGTTCTAAACACATGTGTGCGTCTCCTCTTCTCTACAGCAAGTCTACGGTGTTAATACCGAGATATCACAAGTACTCTACATATTAATGTTTAAGTGTGTATGTTCTTCTATTGAACAACAGCTGTAAGTATATTCCTTTCTCTTTATCATAAATTTACATTCTACATATATATATATATATATGTAATTCACAACCATATTCAATCCACTACGGAGGAGGTGGTCTACTGCTCCCACGCTGACCAGACTTGTTGGGAGAGGAGAGCCGAAGCTCTCAACTGTGATCGCCATTGTCTTTTATTCACAGCCGCTCCCCCATTGTCCGCACGATGCTGGGTCAACACTGAAATTTTGTATATATATATTGTTCATCCTTCACTTTCTCGATGCAAATCACGGACTAGTTTCACAATAAGTTGCCGTAATTTCATGTTAATGGGGGGACGTAGCGCGTAGAAATGAATTCGTCATTAAATGGACTACAACTGAATTGGTACACATTTAACACACTTGGATTTACTTACTTTTCTTCCCTGATGAAAGAACTCCTAAGAAATCCTAAATACTTAACTACTAAAAATGATTGAAAGGACATGCTGCTTTAAGACTGTAAAACGAGAATTGGCATTTTCCTAGTTTTATTATAAAACAAACTTCATTCTTAACAATTAACCTATCCATCAGTCGACCAGAATTTATAGTGTTTTGAGCAATACGTTATTATTTTACACTTAGTAATCAAGCCCTGTTTTCACATACCTTATCATATCCACTTTAGAAGTCTCTGTCTTCACGATTTCAAGTAGTTAGGAAATGTACCTTAATACTGTCAATAAATCTCACATCTTCTTCTCTTGCGATTGTCCGTAAATATACTAAAGTTCTTAAAGACGATATAGTTCATTGAGAATATAAGACTGTTCAGATTTTGGAGCTGTTATTCACACTAAGTAAAAATACTAAGTTCACTTTGCACAAACGAGTTATAGATAAAGTAACTGTTCTTGTTAATGTAACCGGGTCGATGGTAAAACCAACACTGGCCTCCCAAGACTCTGTTCTGTCTGGTTTTATTGAATTGTGATTTGCGCGACCTTCTTAGAAAAATGGGCTGTAGATTATGGTTCTTTCTGTGAGTTTGAAAATCCTTGAGTTCCCATAGATGACAGGAAGTAATTTTAACGTCAAGGTAAAGGGGGACGGGAACGGATTTACGGTGGGATTTGTCCTTGTAAATGATCGTTTCATAAATAGTTCTTTATTATTTTTTTCTGTAGTTTCCTGTCTTAACACCTGTTTGGAATATGTACGTAACTAACCTTGTAGAAGTTGCTCTGATGTAATTCTTATATGAGGACAATCATTTCACTTTTGCAAATGGCGTTACTTGTTTCTGTGTTGAATGAAATGTTCGTTCTTTATATAGTTCGATTACAGGGCTGATTTCTTACCTTTTATTATATTTGAATTTTGTGAATTATATTTATGATATACCCTTTTCTCTCAACACCCCAAATTCCTTCGACGAACTACTGACTGAAGCATTAGGTTATGAGCTGGATAGTTTAATTGCTAGGAAAATATAAAACATGATTAAATATATACAAGAAATAACTGGAGAGCAAAATATTGTTATATGCATTATATGTGCAATGTAATTCACAAAGTTTATTCTAGACTGGCGGTGGGCTCCTGACTTGGACGTTCCATGGGAGCACGTATGCAGTTCAGAACGGTGAAGACGCATTTTTAGAATAGTATCGTAAAGTAGCATATAAAGGTAAACACTGGCACTGAATAAATGTAAATACCAAATCTTGGTTAATAATATTAAAAACAAAAGCACTATAATATAGAATAAGAATATTGTATGGAGATATTTGCGATTTTAATGGTTATATTAGAGAAGGCGCTGGTGGGCGTCCGTCAAAATTAGTTCCAAGGGGGGATTTGGTGCACTGTATCAAACACTGGGGTGTCTTCACTAGGGGTGGGCCACACTGGAAGAGGGGGGTCACTTATGTGATAGACACTTGGTAGTGGAAAATTCCTTCTGAGATGTTGTTGCTAGTGGCATCCATGATGAAGTACACTGAAGGGAAAACACGGGAAAAGTTGGCACTTTGGGTGGTGTCTGTAAGTTTGATCACTGGTTCGAAGGAGCTTCCCTATGTGTCACTATGGGTGGTGTCCAAATAGGGAAATATACACAAACTAATACTATGTCCATGGGGCGAAGAAGGCGTTCATGATCAGGGAGTACGCTAAACCCCCCGACACCCCCCTAACACCCTCCCTAGACTTCGACAACACCCCCCTAAGGAAAATTTCTGAACACCCCCCCTGAGGGGGGTGTTCTTTCGCGACATTTAATAGTGAGAAATTCCTGGAATTTCAATTTACGAAGACGGCAGTTATGGCAATACACAATCAAATCTTGGTAGTAGTTTTGCATTTATTCCGAAGAAATAGCTTCTTTTGGGCTACATTCCTTTGTCACCTCGCAAAAATCCATCAGCAGCAAAAGAAATGAGGCAGGAAACAATAAACATCCCCGTATGAAAGCATCTGTTTGGTGGCTGCCCCCTGCAGTGTTACAGTGCAGAGATGCTAGACTCACTTCAGATGCACTCATTATCTATTAAGTTGTTTTGTGTGCACAGTGGAAAAGGCGGAACGCCTCACAATGAAGAGGAGAATTATTGAAACAAAGGAACGAAGTTTAGGAGCTCGTACATACGCATTAATTTTTCTAATTTAAGTGAATCTTCGCTTCATAACTAAATAAATGGAAATAAAAGTAGCAATGTTTACAAACTTGATGCGACGACCTTTCTAATACTTAGCTCTGTGTTCTTCAGGGTTTTATTTCATCATACTCTCATTCATTCAAAAGAAAACAGGTAAAATTCATCTATGTCAACGCTAACGAACATTTTGTGAAAGAAATGCGATATGAAATGAAACACCGAGCGGCCGTGGCTCAATGTTTTGGAGCTGGCTTCGCATTCCGGAGGTCCAGGATTCCATTCCTGGAGACGGCCATCCTGACTGAAGTTTTCAAGTCTTATCAGGCAAATGCCGGGATCATATGTTATTTCAAGGCTATGTCCGTTTCCGTCCAATTTCCTTTCCCATTGTTCATGCTTGTTGTTGCTAAGCTTCAATGTAAAATAGTCTCCGAGTTGTATATGGAGATACCCGAAATAAATAAATCTTCGGAAGTCTGTGTACAGACAGACCACAAGTGGCTGGAGACAAAGTCATACGTTTCCCTACTTAGGTGCCAGTTAAATAAGGTATCATTCAAACACTCACTCATTTGTGCCAGACTTCGGTCCTCGAACTCGTGACGTACAGACTAGCACAAACACACATACAGACAGACAATAATTAAAAGGGCTTTCTTTTTGTTATCCTGAACGTGTTACGTTGTCGCTAAAGATAAAAAAGAGTCCTGAAAAATTTTCCTTAGTCAAGATAGTATGACACTGGCTACATAGTTTTTCCGATTTTTTATTTAACTCTACTCCCAGATGAAATGATTAGCCGAAGCCCTGCGTGCGCTTTCTCTTATTTATATTGGAACTGACAATATTTGAAATTCGAAGAGTAAAGATAAGAGAGACTGCGGTAGTCAACATTTCATCAAGCAATCGGGATTTTTGAAAATTTTAATATTTCATTAAATTTAATATTTTAATAGCCACGGGTCGTGCATGCAGGCGTTAGGGCAACGACTCGAAGGTCCCGGGTTCGAGTCCTGGTAGGGGCATGGGTGTTTGTGGATTTTAACTTGGTGAAAAGGATCGAATCGTGACGGACCGAAGTCAAAAGTGTTACTAGACTGTCCCATAGAAAATAAAGTTTTTACGTGCATGAAGGTAATAGTGACATCCACTACTTGTAATCTTTGGCGTGCTGGAACTCATTACAAACCATTGACTATTCACCAGTTTCTGTTAATTATGATTCGCCACTTTCTTTCAGAGTTTATACGGTTCGAAAATCGAAACGGGAGGGCATGCCGTGGTCCAGTCAGGATGAGTATCTGGGTTGGCTCCCGGATATCCACATGGTTAACGCTCTCGCCCTTTGTGAGGGAGGTTCCGGGTTCGATTAGCAGAATTTTGATACTTATCCAGTATCGTGATAAATATTAGGGAGACACTTTGAATACAAAAACGAGCAAATTGGTATCATGGGAGCCAAAGTACAACTGCGACGAGAGCCGATGCGCTGACTATGTACTACCCAACGAAAAGCCGTTTGAATTTTATTTTATTTATGGCATTCAAGCATCTCAGGCTTAGGCCGAGCTAAAAGCCGTCTGGCACACCTTGGCGCTCGACGGAATGTCGTACCATTAGTTTGAGTTTGAGTTAGTAGATATGATTTTAGGTGTTAGAAACGTCAATGTAGCAAATTTCTGCATGGTTTGAAAAAGAAACGAGATCATGAGTAATATTTTCTCGTCGTGAAAGTTTAAAGAATTTTATTCAAACGTCCATCAATGCTTTGGTTTGTAGCGACAGAAAAACGAAAAATAGATACCAGAAATATTCCTCCGGAAATATATCCGTTAGCGACTAACCTGAAAATAACCTTATTGGTCAAAAGTTGACTTTTGCATTTTTAATGTTTTTCTGCTTCTCGTTGAGCATTCCGAAAAAAAAAAAAAAAACAACTAAAAATGACATTTTACAATATATTAGTCAAGTCACCTTAATACCGTTAAGAAGAATTGAATTTGTGGAAGTGGATGCCCTGATTTCAGCATTTGTTTGGAAAGCCTCAATAAAGTCGGTCACTTTGGGCATCGATCCGAGAACTTTGGAATAAAAAGTGCATACAATTTCTACTAAGTTATTTTATCAACTGTGATGTAATCTTGACAGCTTGAGAAAAGTAGAGCTTACATTTATTTAAAATGTATATTTTTTGCTCTAAAGACATAGTTGAGGTAAATAATCTCTTTCATAGTAATTAAAATTTAATAGTAGATATCTGTCCATATTTTACCAAATTAAAGCTTGCAAAAGCTAGACAAGTGCAAAAAAAAAAATAACAATATCTAAAATTATTTGAAAGATAATAGTTCTGTTGGTAATTCATTCTCCTCGATGAAAATGATCCGAAGCGTGAAGATCAAAACTCATCATAGTCTAAAATCAGTTTCCTATATAACGACAGAGGAGTAAGTTGTTTAATTTCTTCGCAAGTAATTAAATAATAATAATAATGCTTGCTATTTACACACATTGTCCTTATGTGGTTATGCACAATTCTTATTTTGAAAAGTATTATAAACAGAAACACGCGCGCGCACATGCATGCACACATGGTAAGATAATTATAATGGATGACTGTATAGTATAGTGTTTAACTGAATATGAATTACACCCCCCCCCCCAATAACTTTAGACACCCCCCTTCGACTACATTCCTGGCGTACTCCCTGTTCATGATGAACGTAAAACACAACATGTTTGTTAAAATTCACTGCATCATAATACTCCGAAGTAAGGTATTTCCTATATATATAGGGCTTGTAAAATTGCTCTCACTCTAGGTCGACTTTTTATTCTTAAATATACATATCATAAAAATCTAAGGATTTTAACTGTGTATAGCTAGGGATATTAATCGTAGTATCCGTATTACTTAAAGATAAAGGGGCTAATGGTTGATCAAGCTCTGGGAGGTTAGCTTCAATAACAAGAGTGTCAGTAAGCTCGGTTTGTGGTAAGATGGGTGGCCTAACTAACGTCTCATTGGCCGGAGGGGGATCAACCGTCCTCGTGGGTGTCCTTATACACTGATGCGTAAGAAGGGTGTAGCAAAGGCGCCAATGAGGCTAACATATATTATGAGAACAACAACAAAAAGGGCGAGGGTTGCAATGTCGAATGGTGTCCCCATCTTGCCTAGAAAAGTAAGGGAAAACTACGTAAGGACACTAGTTCAAACTATCTATCTTTATCTATGACCAGAAATTAGTGAAAATATTATATTCGCTAATTACATAATGTTAAAACTCTTTAACAGTGATTCTGGTTCCTACGAGAGAAAGAAGGAAAAAAATGTGAAAATAATAAATTGAATGTAATTTTTTTATTGAATCCTTAATCAACTCGGGGTAGCAACGCTGCTCAATCAGGGGGGCCCTCCCTGAGGGAACAGGTTCAGTACCACCCCCGGGCTAAGAAGGGATTCGTGTGGCTGCAATAGATCGGCCGTTGCCTATTGCAACTACAACATCGTTTGTAAACAAAGACGCGTGTCAATTGTACGTTATCTCCAGATGCTCTGTTCGCTGAAAAACGCTGACAATAGAGTTTTGAAGGAGGTAGCTGATATGAGAAATGAAGACAACGCTTGTAGGTGAATGACACTACAAGAGCCTTCATTCAGTACATTTTTTTAACTGTTGAAGTACTTCCAAGTTTCGTGCGTAATGTTGTCCATAAAATAACAAATATACGTATTTACATTCTATTCGCGAAAATATACAGTGGCAGACCGGTAAAATACACGGGACGCTAATACATATCGTATAAACAGACAATAATTACAATATAATAGGGGCGAGCTGTTTGTACCTTTTCGTAGCGGGTGAGTGATTTCAAGAAAATAGTGTATCAGAGTGACGACCAGTGGTTGCAGTTAACCATGTCTATGGGAGACATTTTGCATCCAAGTCAGCCATGAGTCTTGAATGTGTTTTATGTGATCAATAACAGAATTGTCCAGTGTTGTTGTAGTGGTGTGTGTGGGGGGGTTCGGAGTCGAGCCTGGGGCATTCGCAGGGTTTTTATCCGTGGGGGTGAAGAGTAGTTTGATCCGAGTGATACAGTATTCTCTTTTCTGCGTTTCTTTACACTATCATCTTAACGAATTAAATACCGATTTGGATTTATCTTTTGGATGATTGTGGCAGGTATCGAATATACCATAGAGAAAATTTTTGATACTCCTGGCTGGGGTGTGCAGTCTTGTAATAGGATCCGCTGTCCCGGGTAATATTCTCTTTGGCGGGAATGTTTTTGGAAGTATCGCTTCTGGATTTCAAATTTATGACACAAATTGTCATATGCCTATGCCCTCGCGATGTCCATAGTTTCTAAGCGCTGTTGAATTTTTCTGAAGCAACGCATGCAACAAGTGTGCGTGTGTTGCCAGGTGCAGGATATTCTTCTGAAAATAGTTTATCATTCCCAGAAACGATCTTAATTGAGAAATATTCTCTGGCCTGGGACACTTCTTAACTTCTTATGCTTCTGTAAAGGAATGTAACCAGCAGCTGATATTGAATGTCCCAGATATTCTACTTCATTGGAAAAGAACTGACACTTAGCTTGATTGACTTTAATACGTAGCTGTTTAAATTTGTGCAACACTGCACGTGTATGCTCCAAACAGTCTTGAATGCCATGCCCACCAATAATGACGTCATCAATATATGCCTGAGCGAAACTTAATTCACTTAAAACACTATCCATATACTGCTGGTATATGAATGGAGACGTTGAAAGACCAAAAGGAAGCCGTTTCACTTCGTACAATCCCCAAGGTGTAATGACTGATAAAACTTTTTGAGATTTTTCAGACACAGGCAATTGTTGATATGCCTGATGCAAATCTAACACCACAAATGTGTCAGCTCCTTGCAGTTTGTGTAAAATATCCTCCATGGTTGGTAAAGGGTAAAACATCTTATCTAAATTTTTATTCACCATTACTTTATAGTCTGCGCATATTCGCAAGGCCCCCGATTTTTTTGGCACAATAACTATTGGCGTGGCCCATTGTGAATATTCAATATGCTCTAGAATATTTTGCTGTTGTAACTTTTCAATTGCCGATTTTACCTTATCCTCTAAACTGCAAGGAATACGATACGCTTTACGAAACACCGGAGACGCATTAGGTAATATTTTGATGTCAACTTCATAATTATTCACTGGTGTTTGTACATTATCATCAAAAACATCCTGAAATTCTTTCAACAGTTGTCATCTTATCTTAAATCATCAGCATTATTATTTATAACCAATATGCGAACTAGTGATGTTTCTTTGTCTCTACAAGTGAAAACTTCTCTCCAAAAAGGTCATATCCTACTTAGGCCTGTCCGCCCTAAAATAATATATCTGAGTTCATTTTGCACAATATAAAATGGCAAATCTAATATCTGTGAACCAATAATTCCACTCTTAATTGAACTGTACGTACTATCTCTAAATGCGTACCATTAGCAGCATTTGTTTGAGGCTGAGTTGTTCCGGATAAGAACTATGTACCTTGTACGATATAATATTAGTGCATGCACCTGTATCTATTTCAGAGGTCATTTCCTTGTTCTGAATTTTAAGTGCTACTAAACATGGTTTTACATCCAAAGTTATCGTATTTACATCCGCCACACTTTTCATTTTTGATACTCGATCATCCATACTCATTTTACGAAATGACTCAACATCAAATTGCCTATTTAACGGTACCACTTTTCTATGCACCCCTGTATATATGCTTTTCCTCTTTTGATTCAATTACCTTAAAGATTTCTGCTAGCACTCCTTAAATGCTGATCCCTTTCTATCATTCATGAAATGAAACCACTTATTAGCCATCTTTGACTTATTTGCTGCAGAAAAATGTTATGTAAAAATCTCAATAATTGCTCTTATAACTAAACAGAAATTTATTCTGTTCCCATTCTATACACCACTGTACGCACAGAACTCCAATAAGCTGAATGTTTAGACTTAAGAACAACTTAGTTGAACCAGCCTCGATCGCCAGTGTAATATTCTCTTCAATATATTATATTATTATGATTTTGTATAGGTGGCCTGTGAGTTCTTAAAGTCGGACGTACGTACTGGTGCATAAACAACGAATTGACATTCTAAACTTGAGTACTGTGCTATTTAGATATCTCATTGCATTAACCCTGAGATGGCTATATTTCACGTCAAATCTACCCTCTAATGAAACTAGATGTGTAATGCATTTATTCATTATCATTTAATGAGAAGAGGTATCAATTCAAAATATTGGCTTTTGTAAAGCATCCGTATTTACATTGTCGATTCTAAGCAACGCATATGAAATTCTTGATTTAAGCTATCACCATCAGAAATAACTCCAATTACTTACACAACTCATTTTTCTTAGTACTGCTGTAACAAAATACTAACTCAAACAATTGATAAATAATCTCTTCAGACTAAATACACTGGAAAAGATTTGAGACCCAAATTCGATCCCGACAATCATTAAAAACTGAATCAGAAGGGAAAAAGAAAGTATGAATAGATAAAGCTTCATTTGCTGAACAAGGCTAAAAGTGGACTGTTGTTTAAAATGGTGCAACTGTTTTCTTACTTTTAAAAGTAGCACGTTTTTATGGGAGCACATCACATTAACAACTTTATAATTGAGCACGCATAGCTTCTCTAAGGTGTAAGAGAACGGGAAACGGGCGAGCATACACTGGGTTCGAATCTGTGGTGACTATTTTATGCTCAAGTAAATGGGTGACGCCCGTACAATTTTCTGTCCATGCGAACACGTCACTATATTCATAAACGCTCTAGAATTCCTTGTTTTTGTGTCTCTGATAAATCAGGATTAATTTTAATTTGGGATGGATCAAAATATTGCTTATATTGAGTGATACGCTTTTGAATATCACGCTTTTGAATATCGCGGCGTTGCCGGGGAGTCAACTGTGTCATCCATTCTGGGCGAGTAAATTGTAGCTGAGTGTTTTCTCGGGGTTCTATTAGCTGGTGAGGCGAAGTGACGGCGGCTACGATTTCACAAGAAACGGGCTGCCCGATTTTCGTAAACCTGGGAATCGTAACATGTTTGTGACTATTCTTAGATACCGGTCGGTACCTGAACGTTTTTTGTTTGCACTACTTCCTGATTCGGTTCAAATAATAGAAAT
>JAGDQP010000691.1:61972-101865 GCA_022664845.1 Lepisma saccharinum
TCGTAAACCTGGAGATCCTTACACGTTTGTGGCTATTATTACGAACAGTATCATGAGTCTGGTCTGGAGTAAAGGTACCGGTCAGTACCTGAACATATTTCGTTTGCACTACTTTCCGATTTGGTCTAAATAAAAGAAATTTGCCCTCTTCACAAAAATTGACATGGGAAATGGGCACATAGGTTTTCCTATGTGGATTGATACGTTTCGTAGTAATAAAGGAAGGTGGTTCTTGTGTATTAAGACGAGATATCCTGTTGCTGACACTTGATTCGTGACTGCCGGTCACCGGGTTTGATGAATATGACTATACCTATTTGTGGCAAGCAAGGTGAGAGTTCTCGCAGACGGTGAAAGTTGAAATACGTGATGATTAAAGAAATCAGTACCTAAGAGAATGAATGGGTTATCTTTGGACTTAATAACTTTAAAATTCTGGCGAAAATAACGAGAGCCTATACAAATATCCAATGTAACAATTTATCTGCATGTTAAATGTTCACCATTAAAACCTTGAAGAATACTGGAGTGTTTTATACGCTTTGCATTCGTGGGTATAAAACGCTCGTCGATTAAGGAACACTGGGAACCACAATCTAAAACAGGGTATATTATTTATCTGTGTTTGGACGTAGTACAACCGATCATGTTTAATCAGGGGAACGTGTATATTCGTTCTGCCCGCAAAACGGTTCCTGGCAGGTGCTGGCCTATTTAGTTTAAATTTGTGTACTCAGTTTGACGCATTGCAGTGGGTTGTCTACATTCTCTCGCATAATGATTTGGTTTGTGGCACCGCCAGCAAATGAACTGCTGTTTCCGGGAAGGCGCTCCTGGATTGCGGTTTGTCTGATTTCGGTAATTAATAATATTCGAATTCCGGAAATTTTGTCTAGGCGCTTGAAACTGATTATTTTGATGGTGACCCGGGTGGGATGTGAGTGCGCGACCTCCCTGAAAGGAGCTGTGATCAGAACGCTGATTATTGTAGTAGCGAGGTTGCCTATTTTGATATTGTTGTGGACGCTTGTCACGTGCATAGACCAGTTTTTTTTATTTGCATGACTAAATTGGACATTTGGGAACAAAAGGCGTCCAATTCTGACTGTGTCCGGGTTTGTTGTGAACGTGGGTCTATGGAAGACCGTTGCTGTTTGAGTTTGCCTTGCAATTGATTGATCTGCTTCTGCAATTGCGCTATCTCCGTGTTCAAAGCTGTGATTGAAATTCGGCGGGAGCGGGGATGGAGTCATAGGTAGTGGAGAAACAATGCCGGGCGGCTGGGGATGGCCGGCAGCAAGACTCGAGCCTACTTGTTGAGGGTTCCAGCCCATTTGTTGCAATTCTATCATTTCTTTTTGTCGTCGCCGATCAACTGACAAGGTTTTATAATCATTGGCCTGGAGAAGCGAAATAAGCTGTGTTATTGTTGTATCACTGACTTCCTGTAACAGATTTGATCGTAAGCCTTTGATAATATGTAGAACAACTTGTGCTTCCGGCAATTCGGGGAGCAATGTCCTAATCAACTGGCCCTTGGCAATAACATATGTATAGGGGGACTAAAGCAAGGTCTGTTTCCGATTGCGTATGATTTTCTCAACTTTGAATGGTGACACCATACCACGAAATGTGTTGATGATCTCGTTTTTAAGCTGGGCGAATGTTTTATTTGCGTATTCTGGGTCAAGTTGAAGTAATCGTAGGAAATCATGGGTCGTATCTGATAGATGAAGCAGCAGCTTTGCTTTCTTGAGTTCCTCGGACCACGAAGCGGATAGGGCGTATGCCTCATATCGCTGGAAAAAGACATCAACTTGTGACGGGTCGATGCCATTAAACTTTGGCATACTGTTATATGTTAATGCCTCTAAAAAATCGGCCGCTTGCGAGACGGGTGGTGCATTTGCCATATTTGTTCTCGGTTTCCTGCTACCATCAAACTTTAAGCCCTCAAATGTAAATGGGAGTATTTACTCGTTTGCGATCTAGTAATGCGTCTGTTGGGAGAAACGATGTGGTCAGTCATATATCGCTATACTGCAAGCGTGAATGTTTTGACTGGTCTGAGAAAGAGATCACAAGCGGGACGGGAGAAAACAACTGTGATAAGAATTATACAACGTCAGCAAGACACGTTCTTCCTTCGACGTAAAACGAAAGTTCAGCTGAGTGTAATGAATGACATTTATATCCAACCATTTTTACAATGAAGCACTAGAGCGAGGACCGGGGCTCGAACCGAGTTTGGAAAACGCTAAATAAAATCCAAAACACGACGACTCTGAAATGTTCAACTTTCGCTATTTCGATATAAGTCACGGACTTATTTCACTATAATTAGCCGTAATTTCCTGTTAACGGGAGGACGTAGCGTATAGAAATGAATTCGTCATTAAATGAACAACTACAGAAAAGCTTTATTTGTACACATATAAACACACTTGAAGTTACTTACTTTCTCTTCCATGAAGAAACGACTTCTAAGAAATCCTAAATACTTAATTACTAAAAGTGGTTGGAAGGACATGCTGCTTTAAGACATTAAAATGAGAATTGACATTTTCCTAGTTTTATTATAAAACTAACTTTGTTCGTAACAATTAATGTATCCTTAAGTCGACCAGAATTTAGAGTGTTTTGAGCAATATGTTATGAATTGATACTTTGTAATCAAGCCCTGTTGTCACATACCTTTTCATATACACACTTTAGAAGTCTCTGTCTTCACGTATTCAAGTCGAGAAGAAATGTTCCTTAATACAGTCAAGAACTCACATTTTCTTCTTCTTCTTTTGCGATTGACCATAAATGTACTAAAGTTCTTAAAGACGGTATAGTTCATTGAGAATATAAAACTGTTCAGATTTTGGAGTTGTAACACACACTAAGCAAAGAATACTAAGTTCACTTTACACCTACGAGTTATAGGTAAACTAAACTGTTCTTGTTGATGCAGCCGGGTCGATGGTAACACCAAGACTGGCTTGCCAAGACTCATTTCTGTCTGGTTTTATTGAATTGTGATGTGCGTGTCCTTCTCAGAAATGGGCTCTAGGGTTTGTTATGCTAATAGGAGTTGATGGGTTGTAGAATATGGTTCTTTCTGTGAATCTGAAAATCCTTGAGTAGATGACAGGAAGGTGATTTCGAAATCAAGGAGGTGGGAGTTTGGGAACCGGATTTGGGAAGAGGTCTTAGATCAAGATAGGAGTGGGAAGGAATGTAAATTATTTTATTTGTGTCCTTCTACTGGACACCTGTTCCGGATGTCACACACATTTCTTATTGCTTGTTTTGACCTCCAGGTGAGAAAGAATCTTGTTTGTCGAATTTATGATGGGAATTGTCCTTGTAAAACCTCGTTTCATAAATAGTTCTTTATTATTTTCTCATTGTCGTTTCCTGTTTGTATAGAAGTTGTTCTGATGTAATTCTTATAGAAGGACGATCATTTCACTTTTGCAAATGGCGTTACTTGTTTCTATGTTGAATGAAATGTTCTTTCTTTTTATAGTTCGATTACGGGGCTGATTTCTTATTTTTTATTATATTTGAATTTTGTGAATTATATTTTGATATACCCTTTTCTCTCAACACTCCAAAATATATAAGTACATATAGGAGAAGGCCGGATAGACAATATAATAAGTGAAATGTTAATAGAAAAGAGAGGATTGGTACTTACGTAATATCTTGACAAAAATATATGATTTTTCACTTATATTCGTCATCAGTAGAGTAGACAATAAAGAATTTCGCTTAACACACATTCACAACTTAAAGTGATAGAAAAAGAACATGGCAAACGATCACACCAAAAACAATTTACGACGTTCTGCGCGTGCGCAAGTACTCATGGGAAAGGGATTTTGGAAATGGTGTTTTGTGTTGAAAATTGAGCTGTATTAAATAAAATGTAAAGACTGGGATTCAGTAAGGGAAATGTAGTCAAGAAAGTGAAATCCAGTAATATATATATTTATCCGACCTCAACTGCCTGTAGCTCCTTGCAACGCAGAGCCGCCGTTTTCTTCCTTTCTCTTCCTTGTTCCGTCTCTAGTTTAACTTTTCTTTCTATCTTTCTATATTGTTTCTTTGTTTTCATCTTCATCATTACTGTTATTTTTATTATCATCATTGTTATTTCCCTCCCCCTCTCCTCCGATTCTTTGCCATCTTATTTCTTCAGGAAGCCCCTTACCTGCTCCTAGTAACCTTTGCACTTTCTTCACTTGGTGTTTTCTCCGACATCGTCATTTTCCCGCCTCCATAACCTGGCAACACTGTCACCCAGCTTCATTCGCAATATGGCGTTTCCTTAACACCAATCCCGCACCTGTCCACTCTGTTCATTTTCCCTCCTACCAGTTGATAACGCAGTTGCGAAAAGTACTAATTTTCTATAGTGTTTGTGAAGTTCGTGTGCTCCCCTATCTCAGGATTTCACTATGTAAGTATCCTTTTTTTTACCTTGTTTACCATTTTATATATATATATATATATATATATATATATATATATATATATATAGTAAATATATAATAGATGAAATTTTGATAGAAAGGAAAGGATTTGTACGTAGGTTATATTTTGGCGAAAATCACGCACACAATTACACAAACAACACTATATAAAGTCTCTTTAATTTTCGGCTTCAGCCGTGATCACTTGTAGCCAAGAAAGAAGTTAACTTTTAATACACGTTCAAAAGTTAAAGTAGTAGAAAAACAACATGGTGGACGACCACAACAAAACAATTGACGACGTTCTGCGCGTGCGCAAATACTGATGGGAAACGGTTTCGGAAATGGTGTTTTGTGTTGAAAATTGAGCTGGGTACAATGAGAAATAAATAATAAATAAAATATAAAAACTGAGCTCAGTAAGGGAAACGTAGTCAGGAAAGTGGCATACAGTATAAAAATCGCAGTCGGAGAAAGTGGGATATAGTATAGAAAACGTACCCCGAAAAAAAAAAAAGTGGAAATTAGTATAGAAAACGTAACCCACAAAAAAGTGTGACTGTGATATGGAATGGTAGGAAACACAATGAAAGGTTGCTGAGTCAATCATAAAAAGTGGGGGCCAGTGAAAAAAGTAAATGGGCAGGGGTGAAGGGGAATTGTAGGTGTAGACGAGGACTGTGGATGTGTTTGTGGTGGGGGATAGGGTATGGATTATAGCTATACGGAAATTGTCATTGAAGCCAGTGTTGTGCAGTTGTTTGTGCGTAGACGCTGGCGAATTGGCTCTGTAGGTGACGGAAAAGTGGCGGTGATTATCGACATGAACGTTCAAAGGACCACCCGTTTTCTCCACATAGAATACCGGGCAGAGTGTGCAGGTTAGTATATATATATGACTTTTGAGATTTGACAGGTTCCTTTGGGGTCGAGAGTGAAGTTGCCATTGGCTGTGTTGATAGAGATAGATGGAGATGTAATAAGGGTGGAACAGGTTTTACAACCAACACATCAGGCTCAGTCAATCGAGGCTACCCATCTAACCTCATAACCAAACAAATTCGACGTGCAGCCACATACATACCACCTGTTCCCACTTCCAACACCAACCCGAATCCTCAGTCCTTAATCACTCAATTTCGTCCTAAACTTACCCAAATCAAACAAATTCTGCATTCTTCCACACACTCTAATCTGACCCCGATACCAGATCTGTCTTACCCACCATGCCGAGATTAATTTTTCAGCATCCTCCCAATCTTAAAAACATCTTGGTCCACACTAACACCTGGTCCCATTTGCCTTCACTTCCCGCCCACAAATGTAACAGCGCTAGATGTAAAACGTGTCCCATCCTTACTGCATCATCATCTTTCTCTTATCAACACAGCCAATGGCAACTTCACTCTACATCCCAAAGAAACCTGTCAAACTTCAAACATATATATATATCCTCACGTGCACACTCTGCTCGGTATTCTGTGTGGAGAAAACGGGTGGTCCTTTGATTCCGTGTCAATAATCACCTCCGCTTTTCCGTCTCCAACAGACCCGATGCGCCAGTGTCTACATACAAACAATTGCACAACACTAACTTCAATGACAATTTCCGTATAGCTATAATCCATACCCTATCCCCCACCACAAACAAACCACACGTCGTCTCTGGGAAGGAGCTTTCATTGAGGGCTTGAATGCTAAACTGAAACCTAGTCTAAATCTGCAGTAACTTTTTTCTTTCTTCTCTCCTCGTCACCTTCATCCCTGCCTTTTTTTTTTTTTTTCTGACTCCCACTTTTTGTCATTGACTCAACAACCTACTCCCTTTCCAGTGCGTTTACTACCATACTAAATCCCACTTTTTTTTTCGGGGTATGTATTCTATACTGTGTCCCACTTTCTCCGACTGCGATTTCTATACTATATTCCACTTTCCTGAGTACATTGTCCTTACTTAGTCCCAGTTTTTATTTTTATTTATTATTTATTTCTTATTTTACGCAGCTCAATTTTCAACACAAAACACCATTTCCGAAACCCTTTCCCATCAGTACTTGCGCACGCGCAGAATGTCGTCCATTGTTTTGATGTGGTCGTCCACCATGATGTTTTTCTATTCCTTTAAATTTTTTAACGTGTGTGAAAAGTGCTTCTCTCTTGTCTACAAGTGATCACAGCTGGAGGCGAAAATTAAAATGACTTTATATAGTGTTTTGTGTAATTATGTACGTGATTTTCGTGAAAATTTTACGTAAGTATATATCCTTTTCTTTCTATTAACATTTCACTTACTATATTGCCTGTTTGTCTTCTCGTATATGTACATTATATATATATATATATATATATATATATATATATATATGTAAGATACTTACGTTGTAAAATACTAAGACAGGAGTACAAGCTCGTCACAAACACAATAATAAAGCTGTTACGTTTCGCAAAAACCTATTCACAGGTAGGAGAGAAAATGGACAGAGCGGACAGGAGCGGGACTTGTGCTAAGGATACATCATTTTGCCGAACGATGCTGGATATCAGCGTGGCCAGGTTAGGGAAGCGGTAAAATGACTAGATGGGTCGGAGAAAACATCAAATTGAGAAGAACGTGCAATAGATAAGGATCTTCCTGAAGGAATAAGAGGGTAAATATGCAGAGGTTAGGGGAAAATAATAATAGTAAAAAAATGAAGATGAAGGGGAAAGGGAAAACAAAGAAACAAAATTGAAAAATAAAATTAAAGTGCAGCTAGAGACCGAGAGAATAAGAGGACACTGCGCTACAGAGAGCTACAGGCAGTTGAGGCCGGGTTCATGGTTGGCGGAATGGATAGAGATATATGTCTGTTCCCATCTCTTTCTAACTGTGGCAGGTGAGTCAGGGTCCTGACTCGAAAGGTTTCGTCCAAGGTGCAGCCGTGACAAGAAGTGTGTTCAGATATAGGGAGGTGCGGAAGTTGTGATTTGGAGGAGTAGCGATGGTTGTTGATTCGGATTGTTAGAAGAGTTTGGGTTTCGCCAAGGTAGAAGGCGGAACAAAGATTACAGGGTAGGAGATAAATAAGGTTGGGAGATATGTAACTGTTGGAGTGTCGGAAATAGTAAGTCGTGTGAGCTACAGGATGTACGAAGTTCAGACTGGAATCAAAGATAAGACAGGTTCTGCAGCGGGGTCTATTGCCCTTGCCATGTTTGGACTGAAGAGGTCGGGATTGGTCCAGTTCTGGTAAGAATCGTGTTGAGATTCGAAGGTATGCGGTAGAGTATTTTGGGGAAGGAAGGGAAAACTCTTTCAGTTTCAGGTGCTGCAATGCGTATAGGGTGTGCCAGTTTGTGGAGCTTTTGGAGGGCCTGAAGGCTGGGGTGGTATTGGGTGAGAAGATTGGGAGCGGAGAAAGCTTCACTGGGAGGTCGGTTGGAGTTAGGGTGATTTCTGGCACGGTCCAGTTGTTTAAGTATTGAGGTGTTTGGGATATCCACGGTCAATGAGAGCTGAGGAGAGGGTACTGAAATAATTTTGGAGTAGGTTATCAGATGCGGGAACCCCGGACAGCAAGAGCGTATGGAAGAGAGCGTTTGGTATGGTATGAATGGGCGAAATAATTGTTTTGGGCAAGGTTTTCAACATTAAAACACTTTTTTTTTCTCGGAAAAGCATTTTTGTGAGATTTCATGTTTTATTTCCCTTAGCCTTCATATAAATAAATAAAATATTTACAAATATGATTCCTGATGAATTATTCTTTCTCTGACTCAAAAAGGCGGACAGTATAATATAATGGTAATACCAAAAGTCAAATCTTACTTTGACCCTTGACGATTTCCGCAAAGATGGTCAACGTCCAGCCGGCTCTTGCTGGCTGCAATCAGCCCTGGCATCTGCTAACATTGTTGCTGCCTGTGGGAAGTCCAACAGTAGGGCCAGAGTTGCTTCTGTGTCACCATTAACGCTGATGCTAAACATCAACGCTGCTCCAAAGGAAAACCAGCAGAGAGGATTTCATTTCATTCACGGGCGATTCATTATTTCATCTCCTCTTCTGTTGCGAATAATGCCTCCCGCAAGAAAAAACAGGATATGTTAGGATATATTTGAATTGACGATGGCCCTTGGGGTCAGGGGAAAGAGGGCGGAACCATTGGATAGCACCTAGTTCTTAACGGCAGATTTTTGGATGGTTTAGTT
This sequence comes from Lepisma saccharinum, assembly GCA_022664845.1. Lineage (NCBI taxonomy): Eukaryota > Metazoa > Arthropoda > Insecta > Zygentoma > Lepismatidae > Lepisma > Lepisma saccharinum. The sequence continues at coordinate 70,628 of JAGDQP010000691.1, forward strand.
CGTTGAGACTGGGAAGTGCGCAGTTGGGGAGCTACCCGGACCTTTGGACTCGCCAACACTTAGGGGGAGTAGGTGTCCCAAATATCCATCAATCGGCAGTGCAAGTGATTTCGACGCCAAGCCATTTGACTTCGCCTCCATTTCCAGCTTGCTGACAAGGGTGATGAGGGTAGGACCCGGCAACCTCGTTTGCTCAGAGCGAAGACGGAGAAGTGTGGACATTTTCAATTTTCTTTCACCATGGCTCCACTGCATCCTAAAAACAAGACACCTTCGCGAACAAACAAGGAGAAGAATAAGAACAAGCGACAAAATGAAGAGAAAGTTACTCAAGGTAAAAGTAAGAAGGCGCATATAGTTAATAAATCTACAAAGTAGAGAAAATAGAAGTAGAGGAATAGACAAGTATCGTACCGAATATCACACGATATCTTGTAATTAAAGTAAAAAAACGAAATAGAAAATCCAGATGGTTTGAAGGGATCCAGATAGTTTGATCCCTTTCATTATTCAAAAGCAACTTGCTCATGTTGCAGACGAACTTAAACATGTTAAAAAGCTTCGCAACGGTACCCTATTAGTGGAGACGTCTAATGATAAACAAACCACTAATCTGAAAATGAAGTCCCTAGGTCCATTTGAAGTTCAAGTTGAACCACACCGTCAAATGAACTTTAGTCAGGACGTAATATCTTGTTGGGACTTCAAAGAAGTTCCTGAAGAGGAGATTAAGAAAAAACTCGCCAGCCAAGGTGTAGTTAATGTTAAACGTATTAAAAACAGAAATAGTGGCTAACTCCACCCCACGGGGTCTCTAATTTTGACGATTGCCATGCCACAGCTTCCTAAGGACGTAAAGCCCGCTTTTTATTGCTTGCCTGTCCGTTCTTATATACCCAGTCCGCTTCGCTGTTTTAAATGTCAACTCTGTGGACACACCAGCTCGTCCTGTAACGTGACCTCTGCTGTATGTGCAATTTGCGGAACCATTAGACATCGTGCGGATCCTTGCACCTCACTGAAGCCCCAGTGTGTTAATTACAAGGGTGAGCACACGGCCTTGTCGCGTGACTGTCCCATTTTTAAGGAAGAAAAGCGAATTCGACGGCTGATATTATTAGAGAAAATATCTGCTGGTGATGCAAAACGGCGATTAAGAGTCTCAGCGCACCCTTCCATCTGGTGCGTTTTCACAAGTAGTTGCAAGAACAACAGTTAAAACTTCGGTTGGCACCCAGACAGTTAATGTGTCAACACAAACAGAGTCTCATGTACCAGTACTCCCTCCGAAGCCTCCTCACGATATGCCGACACAGGTTGCGGGTTAAGAGACACGTGTGCAGAGTTATAGAACTCCACGGGCTAAGTCTACTTTTAGTCCCAATTAAGTTTCAAAACTTGCAGGAGCTTTTCGCCTCTCGCGACAGACATTAAGCGTCTGACACATGTCTTGGCTGCTCAGTTAGCTCAGGAAGAGTCTCCACCTACTATCGATCAACTAAGTTCATCTTTGATTTCAGACATGATTGAGGACAATGTGAGGATACGGATTGGAACCACGTGGGAAGGAAAGTGAAACCTAAATTTAAACCTAAACTTAGAAGGTGATATTTTTCTTGATCTTCATCGTATGTTTTGCAGAGAGTTTTTATGATCTCCGTTTATTGAAGATGCGATTATACCCTTTAGTTTTTATGTTGTATTATTATTTTATCTTGTGAAGGCTCATTTACAACTATCTTGCGTAGGCCTTTCTGTTTTTAACTTCTTATGCTAAAGACTCTATACATGTTAAATTTTATTAATCGTTATACTGACAATTTACACCAATAAGATGTTTCTGAAGACCTTTCACATCTTCAGCTTTTATATGATTTTACTGTTTTATCCACCTAGCATCTAATCTAAGTTTAGACGTGACAAAGATAAGGGGCTTCCCCGTATCGGGACGGGCGTAAGCCATAGTGCTGTTACCGCCCAGAAAATTCATTTTAATTTTTTTAAATATGGTCAAAATCTGTACTTGAGTCCAAAAGTTAATAGGGAAACTTATGGTAACTTGTTTCATGTGTTCAAAATGAAGAAAATAAGCCAGAAATTTATATTAGAAGAGACACACTAAAATGCGGCGTTCACAAGCTCTTGTCATAATCTCTTCAGTCTTCTATTTGAATATTCTGGGCTGCCGCTGCTAGCATTCTGGCCTTGCCCCTACAAACCACAACCACGTGTGTAAGGTTCCATTTGAAGGTGTGTGACGACGTGGTGGCCCTATGTGAAAGATACTTAACTCAAACCCGGGGAAGGGCACTTCCTCTAATTCACACTAATGATGGAAATTTTTAGTTTTTAACGAATTATATTACAATTTTCATGTACTAGTGGTTGGAGTCAGTATATTTTAGCCGACTCCGACTCCAGCAAGTCAATAATCGCTTCCAACTCCACAACCCTGAATGAAGTGTATTATGCTGAATTCAAGACTGTGTTTCGAAATGACGATGAAAATCTTCCCCGTTAAGCCATAGTGATCTACAATGAATCTTAACGATGATGTGTTACACTTACTGGATTTTTTTCTTTTCTTTTTTTTATTAGCTTTGTCGTTTTAGTGGACAATCTACCTCGTTCACATCAACCACGTTCTACCAGACTGGATTCTGAGGTTGGAATTACGTGCTTCAGCTTTGTATACAATGATCCGGGAACTTTCATTGTTGGAGCAGAGGGCGGAGCTCTCCTGCGGTGTTCTCTCTTCTCCGAGAAACCATCTAGTTGTAAGTGGATTTTTAAAATTTTATTTGCTATCCATTAAGCCAGTTGTAAGTTGAAATTTTTAAATTTTATTTGCTATGCATTAAGCCATTGATGATAAATTCGTTTTCAAACTAATCAGTTTTGTTTTCTGCAATTTACGTGTATTTTTAACGACCTTTAAATTCCGGTTAAGAGTAGTATAGAAATGCTAACAAAAATTAAGAATGAGGAAATAATTTAAATAAAACTTCCACATAAACACAAGAAAAATTAATAGTAAGTAATTTAAAATTAATTCAGTTGACTATAATATATTCATTACGAAGTTGAAGCACATAACTAACAGCTTGCAAGCTTATATTGCTTCCACAAAGAACAAAGTGGAATGTTAAAAACTAGCGTATGACTACAAGTACACTCTGGTCTAACCATAATCTAGAGCTTACATATCTACACCATAGAAAATATTCAAAATTACCTAAAAAAATACATTTATTAATAAAATGATATATATCGCTTTATATTACGAAAGTAATGCGTACTAAATAACATAATATCATTACAGGAAGTAAGTACATTAAATAACAAAGTTTGTAGTAGACCACTTTAAATAATTGAACATCTCCTTTGAATAATTGAGGGGTTTGCCAAAAGAAAGGCATATACGCAAGAAAGACAAAATGAGATTTTTGCGACAATAAGATTTCAAACACGCATCAAATGCCATGTTAAAGTTGGTTAATAGGTACAAAACTGAAATTAAAAAAAAAAAAAAAAAATGTCGTATAGTTGCTATGTATATACAATAAGCCCATTGGAGTTATTTATGGCCTGTAGGCAAATTTGGCGTCGGCAGACGTAATTCTCATGTTCTGTAACACGAGTAAGAGTTGTACCATCATGTTTCTTGATTTTCGAGACTGAACCTTAACTTGTGTGCAGTTTTTCCGTATGTATGACACATGAATAGGAATTTCAGAACATTGTAGAAAATAAATTTAATTAAAAAAGCAAAGTAGAACGTGTCCAAGGTGCTTATGTGTTACTGAACATATATTACAAGTTTCATGTGTTTCCTGTTTACAAATATGATGACTATTAACAATATCAATGCAAACTGGAACAACAACAACAAAACTTAATTCAAGCAAGAATGTATTGTTACTTAGTTCGCGTAACTGAAAAGAAATTTCCTTTTTAATAGTCACGAAAACATAAATATCATACTTTTGTTGAAAAATTTCAGGGTAACAAAAAGAAAATATTTTACGCCTAAATAATGTGCATCATAATAAAGATAAAGTAGGCGTTAATGACAAAATAGCATTTATCAGCCGTATCAACTATATAAACGAACTTGAACAGACTAATATTAAGAACGACCTCGACTTTCCTCGACCACGAACTTCCCTCAAATGAGCCTTCTTGTGACGATCTAGGAGCACATGTGGCATGAATGTTTCTACAGTGTTTCTTCTAACATTTTACCTTCCATACACGAAGTGGTACACTCTTGGACATGTTAAATGCAAACGCTCCAGAGACAGAGTTCTAAAATTCATGCAATGTGGTAACAGAGCAGTCACCAACTACAAGAAAGCAAGAAATAGCTACACATTCTGTCTTGTACGAACAGTATGAAGTGGAAGAAGGTAAAATGAGAACAAAAGAAGCCGAGGAATAATATATTTACTCCATTAAAACTAATTTTCGGAAACCGAAACACGAAAACTGGGTGTCGCTCTCCTGTCACAAGGTTTACCATAGACGGTTGAAGTATCTAACTCTAGCTCTTTGTGTTTTCGTGGTCGAGGTCGTTGAAGATAGTTGGCATCAAGCAAAATGTAGTGGAAAAAAATCCCAATCGGTGGTTTAAACCCGGCCTCTCGAATAACAGGCTGACACTCTACCGACTGATCATTTTGTAAAAATACGCAATTATTGATGTGATACTTCGTAATTCTAACCTTTAAACAAAGAAAGAAAACGATCAACATATACCCGAAATATTTCAAATTTTCTCTTACTGTAATGCAGAAATAAACATATAAGTGTGAAATGTAGATAAAACCGTATATTGATCCAAATTTACTCACTGTATTTTATGGGGACTGTAATTTCTGATTTCCTTAAAGTGTGATATGTATAGGGGTTATCGACTTAACCTTAATCTGAAGCCTATTTTCTAGAATTTTGAGCGAACCATTGGAAGTTTGTTCCACTTCAAACATAATCGATTTTTGTCATGGTATATTGTGGTTAGGGATTTTCTTTATATGTAGTATAATTATTTTTCAAGTCTTTCCATCCATGTTGACGTGGATATAATTTTAATAATTAATTATTAAGTAATTTTAGAAACAATTTTAATGATTAATTAATTATTAACTTCCATAGTTTTAATAATTATAAGCCTACAAAAGAAAGGTAATAGATTCAACAAAACAATGGCATCCTTTACGAAAAGAAACAATTTTGACTCGTTATTTAACTTACGTTACACATACAGTACTATTAAATTCTTAAGCTACAAATTCCAAATTAATATTTTCTCACCAATCTCGCCCCGCAAGCCATACAGCAATAGTGGCTTCCTCTAAGCTCCTCTTAGCTATTGTTAGAATACAGTCACTATGATCGGACTTTGGTTCCATCTTAAACCATTTATCTATCGACAAATTAATGTTTACAAATATTATATATTCTTACAAATAAATTGCTTTCATAAAGTAATTGCATTTTAAGAATTCTCCGATAAATTCAAAGTTTAGAAATGATTTTCATTCACTTGTAAAATACTTTCAAGAACATTGTAGGCTTACTAAGTCACATGGCGTCATGCACCAGAGTGGAAGAAGTGTAGCGTGTCGTTGCTACAATGTGATCCAAGCTCGTCTATCCGCAAACTGGTGGTAGAGGATGGGTTACGACGGAAGGCAAGCTGCACAGAAATGTTGAAATTTGAACAAGGAAAAGAAAAAAGAAAAACGAAACGGCGATCTGAACTCTGGTCTACGGATTACTAGTCGCTTGTTCTAACCACATGGCTACCAATGCGATAGTAGTGACATTTCTTTTGTTTGTCTGTTAACTTCGTATCACGTCAATCTAGAGAACATTAAAGAAAGCAGTGAATCACTAACTCTCTCTATACTTCTATTAGCCTTTATTGTGAGTTGTATACAGGTTATAATATGACAAGCAGGTTTTTAACTCTGCCAGTCGCTGCTTCACTCCTACAAAGATGTTAAAATTTGAATAAAAAAAATATAATAATAAGCACTGGACGGACGGTTCGAACCCCGGTCTCTCGGTTATTGAAACTGTAATCCAAAAGGTTTGATTGCTTGTCAGTACAGTGTACAATTGTCCTTATTCAAAATAATTAAAAGATCCTTTTATTGTGTCTATTACATGTGAACATAAAGCGATGAATGATAGAGAAACTTACATTGCTTGTTGAACATGTAAGAACAAACATAATAACGACGATACCATTTCTTGATTAAGGCAATTGTGTTTTGATTTCATTCTTTCCAAATTTAGAAGCACAAAACCTGTTTCACTAAAATACGTAGTTCCGCACCAAGGATGTTGTAATACAGGATATGTGATTTCGCCAAGAACATGAAGCCAGACGTCACAGCTTCGTCCCGCCCAGTAAGCCCACTTACTCCAATCAAAAACAATGTATTCGGCTAACAAAGATGCGCCAAGCTCTGTAGCTGTCTACTAATCAATCAGGTACTTCGCATTGGTCGATACACAGCTGTTTTTTGGTTTCACTCTTTCGCTGGGCATGAGATAGCTATAAGCATATCCTCTATTAGAACATCCTTGTTCAGCACAGACAACAAGAAAAAATTCTTTATCACTTGCCAATAATTTCATGAATCCTCATTGTGTATTCTCATCAAAATAAAACATTATAACTGGAACCACTGACAATTTTACGATTGCAGAAAGATTCCTCAAAAATTAAAAATCTCCGCCTGTTGTGGAGTTCCTGGGCCTTGTATCCAAGAATGAGTAGTTGGGTTAGAGTCTATTCAAGAGGAACATTCCATATACACAGAAAATTGACCGTGCTGTGCTGGTGCAAAAGTTAGCATTCCTAGCCGTCAACTGGGAGATTCGGGTTCGAGTCCCGGTCATGGCGACTGTCAGTTTTTCTGTTAATTTTTAGTATAACCATACACAAGGTTATCTATGAAAAAGGTAATAATTACATTAATTTTGTTTAAAGTTATTTGTCCAGTAACTATCTGATATGGCAAAGATAAAAGTATATTTTAAAAAGGTGATAATGAAAATCAACTTAACTCTGGACTTTTAAAATTCAACCGCATTATTCTGCTCAGTGTGTGAACACTGTTAGCAATAGTGTTGGTCCATTTTTTATTTAATTTATTTTTTTGTCGAAAACTTCTTGTCAATTAACTTGAACCATTAGACCAGCTGTTCACAACCGGAGGTACGCGTACCTCCAGGGGTACGCGCTGTTTCGTTCAGGTCTACGCAAAAATAATAATGAAAAAAGCAAAAAAAAAAAAAAAAAGGAAGAAAAAGATCAGTTGTGGAACAGTAAATGAGATTAGTTATGCAACAATAAACGTTAGGTTCATAAATGCTATGCAACAATACTTGATCTTCATTATCAATATTTAACATGAAGATATACCCATTTCCCTGTTACGAATAATATAAAATTAAATCTCTTTTATACTTCTATTGTAGTAATTTTCCTTTCCCAACTCATTACTTCATTTCCACTATTTTACATTAAGATGAAAAGTTTCAGTTTTTTAACAGATATTTTATAAACAAGGGATAACATTTATGGAAATGGGCTTAAAAGCGATTCATAAGTGTGAACCACTGCATCAGACGAACCGAATAAGCTACATCACTAGCAAATTCTACATACAAATACGTTATATAATGAACTATTCAGCATCATTATAAACAGGAATATATCTGTATAGGAAAAACATTCAAACAGATCTGTACCATTTTCAGGACAATAGCAGGTATTCGCTTTGCCCCCGCAAGCATCTTTGTTATCAGTGGTGCCAACCTATTTTAAAGTTCATTTCTTTAAATGTCAGGACGTTAGTTTATTGGAAATTTAATTTTCTCTTATGCGGATCGATGAGCAGAGAGTTAAAGAAGAGGTTAATTGAACGTTTTGTGTGAAGTAGACATGTGGACTCTACGAAACAACGGAAAAAGAAAATTCGAAACCTTTGAAATGTGGAAATGAAGAAGACTGGAAAAATCGATAGAATACATAAGATAAAAAGTGAAGGAATGCTGAAGAGAGTAAGCGAATGACGAACAATCGTGGCGACAATAAAAAAGAGAAAGAGAAACTGGCTAGGACATTGGCTGCGCAGAGATTGTATACTAAGTTATGTAATTGAAAGTATCAGCTTATCCCATAAGTAATGTCGTGTTTATGCATCGTTAGGAAAAGAACGTTATGCGTTCCTTGATCTTAGCACAGGTCTTTGTTGCCGTGTGTGAGCGCGTGTTATCATCGTGGATGAACACACTCTTGCGATTTACCAGAGCAGGACGTTTCTCCAACAGTGCAGTTTGTAGGCGTTTAAGCTGCTGATAGTAGACACCTGCATTGATGGTCTGGTTACGTGGCAAGAGCTCAAAGTGGATTTTCCCACAGATATCCCACCAAACACTCAACATCACTTTGCAGATGGAGATCCTGTTTTGGCACAGTTCCTGCGGCTCCCCTTTAGGTACCCACTGCCGTTTGCGTGTAATGTTGTGGTAGGTAGAAGACCCACTTTTCATCCTCTGTTACCATTCTGCCTAGAAATGGCTCACGTCTGTGGCATGTGAGCAGGGAACTGCAGATGTCAATTCGGTGCTGCTACTTTTGAGGCGCTAACGCGTGGAATACCCATTTTCCGAGTTTCGACATGTATCCAAAATCCTGCAGATGACGATGAACGGTCGAATGGGTGACATGCAGTTCGCTGGCCAGTTCTTCAACAGTTTGCATTGGATTTGTCTCCACTGCTGCTCGCAGGGCATCGTTGTTCAGCTGCACAGGTCTCCCTTCTCGTGGCTTATTGGTGAGGCTGGTTTTCTCAGATCTAAACCTCTGGAATCACATCCACAGCACCCTGACCATATGTTACGTGCCGCTGCGCTGGCTGGATGTCTCTGGTGGAATTCATACAGCATGACATGTCGTATATGGTCCTCGGACACTGGCGTGATCAAACACAAGCCACACTTTCAAAACGTGAAGTAGACTGTTCTCCTTCTACATACTGTTGCACATCAAGTGCCATGACTCAGCTATAGCACATGCCGTCTACTTCACTATTTGCTCGTCAGATGGCGTCATTGCAGCGGTCATTGCACATACGATATTACTTATGGAATAACTCGATAGTTGAAGGAAAAAGAGGAAGATGAAGACGATGTTTGACAGTATTAAAGAAGATAAATCAGTCACCTGTCCCGGCCCGCTAGTGGGCCCGTGGCATTCCCATGATATACGCCTCCCGGTTTATTGCTGAAAATATTTTGTATTTCTTCCCACGAATCTTAAATATACTAACAAAAATTGGTTCTTCAATGCGTCCGACATGCCCTGGTGTTCAAATATGCGAATTAAATTACTGTATAATTAGAACATAACGTGTGGCCTAAAGTCACTGGAGAACCAACAAGCACTGCGTTGCGTTGCAAAACTTATTCCCTGTAGTTCAGTACTAATAGTCCATTTCCCTTCGTCTCTCTCTCTCTCTCTCAAAAAAAACCTACAGACATACTTAAATTGCATCTCTACGACGGCCTGAAGACGGAGCGAGAGCCAATACGAAGGATCTAGCCAATTCATATTGAAGCAACTACTTAAGAGGATGACATTAAAAACCTTACTTTAAGGTGAGTCATAATAGTTGAAGTTAAATTCAATTGAATTTGAATTAATTTTATTTATTGTGTTTAGGCAACTTTATTTTAGTTGGGTAATTGATAAAATAAACATAATTTGTTATAAATTAATAATACATGACATAAATGCATTTATGTAAATAAAGTAACTGGTGAAGAAGAAGAATATTGCAATGGGAACTGGATTAGTGTATTAGTGTGTCAACAGAAACAAAACAAACAATAACAATAAACACAAAGAATTATGAAATGCTCACATAATCAGTTTATGAAAGCAGACGACGCCGACTCCAAGTGGTGAAGCTTGGAAGTGCGGTAATCGCGCCTACAGGAAAGGCCTATAAAAGGCCAACCTGATACCTTTAGAGTATCACTAACTCATTTCGAATATGGTCACTCTTTTTCTCCCCTCAGACTTGGTTAGGAGTCAAGTCCTACCTCTACCACCGACTTGGTCTGGAGTCGGAGTACCTTTCCTCTCTAACTTGGTTTGGAGTTAGAATCCTCTCTAACTTGGTTTGGAGTTGGAATCCTCTCTAACTTGGTTTGGAGTTGCAACTCTCTCCACTCCGCAAACACCAAAGTCAGTATAAGTCGCTACATGAAAGAGGTGATCCACGTTAATCGTTACAAGCCTATGTTCCGGGCTTTCATTTTATCATCTGTAAATCTATGTATATAACGTATTTAGTGGAACTTTTATAATAAAAGGTCCCGGATAAAAAGTCAACAGTGTCTATGCTCTTATTCATCAACCACAATAACAACGATCCTACGTCGAAAGGCTCTACTTAATCTATTAATTATAACGAACACAACATCATCATTACATGGTGGATCGCCGGGCTGCGATAAGTTCTATCACGTCATTATGTGGTGGATCGCTGGACTTCGATAAGTATTATTACGTCATTGCGTGATGGAAGCGACTAGGTTTCATTACGTGTCTCATTAATTAGTGAAACGCCTGGATTTAATTACGTGTGTAACAATAAAGTGGTTAAGAACATTCATAGTGAACCGACAAAACAAAAGTGACATAGTTGAAAGTGTTTTCGTTCAAGTCTTAAACAAACAGTGAAAAAGTGACAAAACTATACTGTTGGATTTGTTATATATATATAACGATTGGAGCTGAAAACCTACCCGAAATTTTTCCTTTGGATACATAACCCTAGAAGAATAACCAACCCTTGGAGAAACATATTGGACATCATCATCGATCCCACCCGCGAAACAGGAGACAACCACTGCACCCCATAAGGAGGACAGGACCTACAGGAAGCCATCAAAATAACAAACAAGGTATGTTTCAGTAAATTATTTTAGATATCAATTGTTCTTTTAAACAATAGCAGAGTATATAAACGCTAAACTCATGAATAAATGCCTATAACTCGTCTGGAAAAAGGACAGGACAAGATAATTCAGACAATTTAAACAATTCAGATAAAGAAAAAAGTTCAGACGAAGAAAGCAAAATGGCTACCAAACCTTCTTTCAATTTGCAACACTTAACTCAGTATTCGGGAACAATAAATGAAGATCTCGACCTCCCCTTCATGCTATTTGAACATCTAGCAACTTTGCAAGGATTGACAAATGAGAAAAAGGTAGAGATTCTTCCAATGTATCTCCAGGATGTGGCGTTAGATCTTATTTTTCAATTGCAATCACTAAATCAAATGGCAGAAATTACATGTGACAAAGTAAAAGAGAAAATTACTAGCCTAAGTTGTCCTATACTTCCTCAGTATAAGGCTGAAATGGAGATTAATCTGGTGCAACAATATCCAGAAGAATCCATAGACACATATTTTCTCCGAAAGTTAAAGGCCATTAAGCACAATCTTCCAAAATGTACACTCATGCTCAAAATTTTTTTCGCATGTCTTTATTACACAGTTTTTGACAAATAATATTTTTCTCCTTGAATTCTGGCGTTCGATTAATTGTTAAACACGTGAAGTATGTAAAGACGAATATTTCCTGAAATTTTTGTCACAAAAATATTAATAAATAATGAAATTATACGAAAAAACAGAAACATGAAGAAATGATCGAAAAAAAATAAGTCCAAAAGTGAGAGATTTGGAATCAGGGAAATTCAGAGGAAAAAAAGGATATTTCTCTTGGCTGTATGAAACAGTGTATATCTTTAGTATTACCAGCAACTGAGATTACAGACAAATCTCAATTTTATTCTTTCAAATAAAACATTACACAAACAAAAGTTACAGCTACAACATATGCATTGCATAATCATGTAGCATAAGCTATTATATCCACGAGAAGAGGAGAAGAAAGACACAATATTGGTTTGAAATTTCGAAGTGAAGACTGTCATTCAATGCTGTGCTAATAAACGCTAATGAAAGTATAATAGAGCAGCACCCTCTGTGGCGTAGTGGTTAAGCTTGCCGACCGCGATGCAAAGGGTTGTCAGTTCGAGTCGTCTCTCCGCCCTGAATACTTTTTTCCGGAATGCAAAACGGCGTGATTAATTTACTTAAATTATATTATCCTTAGTATTAACTAACTGTTGATAGGACGATTTTTATTACGTTATGAGTGAGGGGAAAATCGTCAGAAAAGCGAACCTGTTGTCTTCTAATGTCAATGAAGCAAGATAAATATGCGGTTAAATGTATTCTCTCCATGAATTTATTGAATTAAATTTTATTCATGGTGCTTCAGGCCTTTATAGTAGGATGACTGGACGTCCTGTTTTTAACGGGACTATCCTATTTTGTCATGTGCCCCGTTGTCCCGGCAAATTATTAACAAGACAGCAGATATCCTTTTATTGCTACAAAGAAGTTGTCAATCTGTTCACTTAACTTTTTTCTCAACTAACTCCCAACAGTTGCTTGGCAGGAGGCAGTATGGCATCATGCTTTATGTTGTCTTAGTAGTTTCTGAGTTGGAAGTTGTCGAGAGACGGACGAGTGGTTGAGTGAGCCTGAAACGGTTCGCCGCTATTACCACATTAATTCTCCTGAATTGCTTTAAAAAAACCTTTTATTTCACTTCAAGTGTATTTTAAAGGATGGACTCCTTTGTTTAGAAAAAAGATAAAGAACATTAAATTTTGAATCAAACTCAGTTCAGTATCATACTCAGATCCTCGGTAAAGACGTCACACATTATATTTTTTTCTTCACAACTGTGTAAAACACTTTCGTGTTGATGGATATTTAATATTATTTTGCTGGTTTTAAGCAAACCATTCACCAACGAACATCACAAAATTTTACAAATGACTTCCATTCATAATTTCCCTTCATTTTCGGCAAATTATACAGGATCTTTAGTAGCTTGTGGAGTACCGTATTTAAAACTGGCAACATGACTCATACCGTCTTGAATCACACAAAAATTCTCAAACGATAAGACTTGGCTGGACTTGTGCAAGAAAACATTTGCCACAGTTGATTCACTCGCTGCTTCGTTAACAACACAAGCTGATAATCTGTGACGTAATGTTTCGCGTTGACGCCCACACGAAAGACTTAAAGCTGTTAGACCACCCTTCAACAGCCAATTCCTGTATCTAGATTGATATTACGATTAGGTACGAACCCCTGTAAACGCATTTAAACTTTTTATTTGTTAAATCGATTTGTTTTCCTCATGTTTTAGTTTTGAATGAGCTTGCTTTATACTAAGGGGTGTTCAATATAAATCCGCACAAACTGCTAGAGGCCATCACCTGTCGCACGTAATACATGAACAGCCGGCAGATCGGTCAGGACGATGAGCCAGTAGTGCACTAACAGGCACAGGAACAAGTTGTGTTATAGTGACCCGGTTTGACGGTGATGGCCTCGAAGCAAGACCTATTGCGGGAACGTATGTACAAGTTCTAAGGGAAAATGTACACACTAAAACATTTTGCAGCCGAAGGAGTGCCGCGTACAACAATGTACGACATCATTAAAAGATGTGAGAATGGGAGCGAGTGGAAACGGTAATCGGGAATTGGACGACCAGCTCGTATTTTCATGAAGTGGAAGGTGCAACAGCTGAAGAAGACACTCCAGAACAAGAATGATCTTTCAATGCGTATGACGGCGCAAAAATTCAAATGTTGTGCGTCCATGATCCACTATATAGTGCATAAGAAGACTGACATACAATATAGGAAAAAACAAACCATCCCCAAGCGCACTGAACAACAAAAAGGCATGGTTCAAACCAGGTGTGGCCGCTTGCTGTGAAAATTTCGTGATCGTGATTTTATTTGGGATGATGAAACATACCTGACATTGTCCCATTCCTCCATCAACGGAAATTATGGGTTCTATACATCTGACCCTTCTACAGCTCCAGCTAGTGTTAAATTTGCCACCAAGAAGAAATTTAAAAAAAAAAAAAAAAAGTGCTTGTGTCGATTGCCATGGGCCCGAAAGGATTGAGCCAACCGTTGTTGCGATTTTCTGGATTTGTTATCAAGGCCCAGACCTACCTGTAATACTTCATTAGGAAGATACTAACACCCCACATGCGTGCAAACTATGAACAAGGGTCATATGTGTTCTGGCCCGATCTAGGATCTGCGCATTACGCCAAAGTTGTGTGTGAACATCTCAAGCAGGAAAATATTGAATTTGTCCAGATACAAGATAACCCTGCTAATGAGACAGAAATTCGACCCATCGAAAACTTCTGGGCAATTTTGAAGCCTGCTGTTTATGCTAAGGGCTGGCACGCAACAAACCCGGATCAGCTCATTCGACGGATCCGGTACTGTCTTTACAACATCAATCCAACTGTTGTACAACACCTTGCCCGCTCCACCAGACGTCGTATCGACAAAGTGCTCCGTGAGGGAGTGATTGAAATCTGTTAGTGCTACCACACTGTTCTCTGTGCTCTGATTTCCCATCTGTGTCACCTTGTCACTTTTTTCTGTATGGCTTTAGAAATATAAGTGTACATTTAACTTGTGTGGATTTTTATTGAACACGCCTTATTACGTGTATTTTTCGTTTTGTGTTTCCTTAATTTAGTAAATTACAAGGCATAAATGAATCTTGTGCACATGAGATTTCATTAAAATACCAAATTATAATTTGTCAATTACTAGCTGATTTGCCCGCCCGTTGGTGCGGGGTGAATAAAATATGTTCGCAACAGTCATCGGGACTGTCACCAATACTCAGTGTGCGAATTAAAGGGGGGATCCCCGGGATTCCCCCCCCCTGGCAAATAAGTATCCCGCCCTGACAAATTCAATTTTCGTCCCTGCCAGAGATAAATCCACCCCCCCTAAAGAAGATGTTTCGATCAAGATGAGATAGAAAATCAGAACATTTTTATTTTGCAGAAGTTAAAACTATTTTCATGCAAGTGACAAGGGTATATGAACTTTTACTAGTAGCTAAGAAACCTATTTCGAAATCATTTCGTTTGTGATGTTTATGAAGTAGCTTAATATGAAAGATTTAATATAATTGGTATGATTTAGTAACCTATTGAAAAATATGACTCTCACTCTCTCCACTGGTATAGTGGTTACTGTCGCTGACTGCTGATCGTGAAGTCCCGGGTTCGATTTCCGAATGCCGCAAGAGACTTTTCCAAAGCTGGAGGATCTGGAACGGTGCCCACCCAGGATCTTGATGCATTTGGGAAGCTGCTGTGAAAAAAAGACAGTGGCGATCAAAGTTGAGCGCTTCGGCTCTCCCGACACGTCTGATCAGTGTGCGAGCAGTAGATCAATTCCTCCCTTCGGGCGATGCCTCATGCGGTAGTGGATTGAATATGGCTGTGAATTATATATATATATATATATGTATGTATGTATGTGTGTGTGTTGCCTGTAGAAATCCATGCGTTATGTTTTATCCCCCCCCCCTGGCTAAAAAGTTTAATTCGCACACTGCCAATACTCACTTCCCCGTGGCGGACTACGCCCCTAACTTTGGGAGTTTGGGGGGTCTACGCCTAATTTATCGTAACCTGATTTTCCGGGGACTGCGCCCCCATGGTGCAGATCTGCTACAGCTCTTACTACACTAACAATTATACTTTGCCTAGATAACATCTTTTTAATAGGTCTAGTTCTACTACTAGTAGTATAGAATTGAATTGAATTTTATGTATGGCTTTCGGAATCTAAGACTCAGGCAGACTACTACTACTACCACTATTACTACTACTACTACCACTAATAATAATAATATAAATACTTCTACTAATACTACAATGGTTAAAAACACTGAATATAAATATTTTTATTTACAACAATCGAAATTTAAATTTTAAAATTATAAACTATTTATTTATTTGTGATTCCAATGTTGTTACCATAGCCATTATAATTCAATGGAAAAATAGATGGTCGCTTATCTCTGAAGATAATAATTTTATAATAAAAGAATATGATAACATCCTAGTTCGGTCCATTGTCTAACCATTGTCGAAAAATCATTGCAATCGGTAAAGGCTGTTTTGGCGTAATGCTCATGCACACATACTAGCATTCAATTACACACACACACACACACACACACATACACACATATATATATATATATATATATATATATATATATATATATATATATATATATATAGGGTGGCCAGAAAGTCCCTTTACACGTGCAATTATATCATTGTAACTTGAATAACACTTACAGTTATTTGTCCAAAGTGTTCGTCTGAGCACCACCATTATCCCTGAACACTTTGATACGGCTCCATGTCATCCTACTCATCCACTTTAGCAGCTGCGGTGTCAAATGCTGGAAGATCAGTGTCCACGTACCGCTTCTTCCTGACGTATGATTTGATAATACGGTATTGTCTGGGTCGTAAGGTCCGGACTTCGAAGCGACCAAGGATAAGGGGCTAATGAATTTGGGAACCCACGTCCTATCCACCGGCCAGGAAACAGTTCATTCAGACATTCACGAACAGCAAGTGCGAAGTGGGCGGTAAACAACAGTGTCGTTGATACCCAAATTCTGCAGCTGTGGAAGAAGCCAGTCATTCAAAATCTCTAGACAAGTAACCTGGGTCACGGAACCTTTAAAGAAGTACGGACCAAAGATGTGTTCTTCAGTCATCCCCGCTCAAAGCATGACGTGCGGATTGTTCTCAATTTCTTGGTAAAAATGTGGGTTTTCTTTCCCCATATGAAGATGTTCCTATCCCGCGATCTCCGATAAATTGCACATTCATCAGAGAAAAGAATGCACTTCCGAACAGTAACGGTGGGGAAGGCCACCAACAAGATCTTGCATGCTTCCTGCCAGGCGGTTTAAGTCATCGTCCGTTAGTTCATTGATGGCCATAGACCGTAATGCTTGCAGGCCCAAGTCCATTTTCATGCGGAGTTGCATTGTGCTCCTTTTGATTCCAAATTCTGCAGCACGCTTTCTGGTCGACTTGCAGGGTGGCATCCAAAACACTTCCCAGGCGAAAAGCTTTGTTCTCCCATGTGATCAAAGGCTGATGACTTGGTGGCTCCTTACCAAACCGTTCACGAAACCTATCCATCACCTGTGTCATATTTTCGTTGTTGTGCTTCCGTTTATAGGCCCACACACTTGTTACTAAGCGCTCCTCCAAGTTAAGTCGCTGGTGTCTGACATTGCTCTTCACCAAACACAAAAAGGCGATACAATGAGCTGGTCAACGCACAGCTGGTTCTCCTCTCTGGGCAGTCACGTGGTAGTTACGCGGCAACACGTTGCGATTCACGTGAGGAGCACTGTTGCCATATCAATGATCGCGATGGGAGGTTCAAATCTTAAATATTTTACCATCTTACACTGTTACACGCATTTAGTTCAGGTGTAAAGGGACTTTCTGGCCACATTGTAGATTGGCATTCGGTTCTAATCGCATGAAAGAAGAAAATGGAGGGGTTCAATTGTTTTATACACACAGGCTAATTCTCCCGATTACATGAGTTAACCAATACTGTAGACAACTTGGCTGATATGCGAAGTTCCAAGATAGCCAATCCTTGTATATCCATCTCTTTACTTCATGAATGTCGTCATTATTTATGTTTATTCTTTTTAATCTTCAGTAGCATTCTTATATAAATGAATTTAAGGCGTCCGTCAGTCAGTCTCTTGACAACTTTGAACTCAGGAACTACTAAGGCTACGAAGGTGGTTGAAATGTGGTTCGAAAAGTCTCGGCACGATGAGTTCTATGCTGCTTAGATCATCTCGATAGGTTCGTCGACAACTTATAACTCAGCAGCTATTAGAACTACGAGGGTGGTTGAGGTGTAGTTCGAAAGGTTTAAGCGAAACATTTACGACGACAGATATCATTCAAAGTGGACGCTCGAAGCATGTTATACAAAATGAATACAAATTCGCTCCCATGGAGACTAGTCATGTTATTTCCTGATAAATTCTGAGGCATAAACTCTCTTTCCAAAATTTTCCTACGATACGTAGTTTTCGAGTAATTAAGAGGAAGTATAGTTAATGTGACTGTCCTGTAAAATGTATAGGTTTAACATTTGATAGACCAGAGGCGAAGCTCCCGGTAGTGTGACAGTAGATGAGGATATAGACTACTGTCATACAAAATCTCAGATGTGGGTGCCAGTTAATTTATAATTACATATGAAGGAATTTGTAGACTGAAAAAGACTGTTTTCTTACAATACGATATTGAACTAAGGTCTGAAAATTGGTAGGCAGGAAGCCTACAGTCTCCCTGTTACGTAGTCGGAGAAGTCTCGCTGATAGACCATTAGTTGTTATACGCTTTACCTTGTTGTCAATCAACAAAATTTTCCCTTTAATTAACTGACACCAAAACATCCCAATGTTAAAAATTCAGATCGTAACCAAACTTTGTGTATCGATAAAGTATCTAAGAAAAATCCTCCCTTCAGTAGCAAAAGTGTAAATGATAATTAATGAGAGAGATCTGACGTGCGGAGAGTAGTAGAAGCATTACTATAAACGTTACTTCCGGCAGCTCTGGTGGAACAAAAGGTAGATCGTTAGCTTACGGTATTAAAGGTCCGGGGTTTTAAGCCCTGCTCGCGACGTATTTTTTTCTTTTTTTACTTTTTTGTTGCATCTGTGCAAATGCTATATATTACAATATGCTTCATGCACAAATGTGTTCACATAAAGAACAGAAACAAAATGAAAATTAGAATAAATAAAAGGTTACATTACAATTACCGACTCAATAATAATAACTCCCCGTGTATAATGCAACCGTTTATTTATTCTTATTCTCATACTGTTTCTGTTCTTCATGATAATTATTGTTCCAGGTAAAATCGCAGATTTTAAATAAATATTGCAAAAATAAAATATAAAAAGCTATAGAGAAATACCATTTATTTTACCTGTCGAAAGCATATTGTAGAATATAATAACTGCACAGGTGCTACATAAAAAGTAAAAAAGAAATTCAGTTCGCGACTGGACTCGAACCCTAGACGTCTCGCACTGTAAGGTAACGCTCAGATGGGGATTACAATAGTAACACTGTAAATACAACGGCGAAACCACCGATTGCAAGTTCCTGGCGTGGTGCAGTAGTAGTGCTTACGAAATAAAAAAACCGCGTTATAATCCCGGTGGGCTAAGATTTTTTCTTTCAAAATATATTTTTATATGTTCATATTTATTATTAACAATTGCTTGAGATGCTACTGAAATCTAGGATGTATACAAAGAAACCAGGGCTGGATGCACACCGAAAGAAGTGAGGCGTGAAATGGGGACACGGTGTGTCGGAGTGAGCTGGGCGGTATCAGCCGAGGTGGCGCAGCCCCCGGTTAGCGGTGGGCATACGTGAAAGTGCTGTTAACATTCTATTCCACATGTAAATTTTATATTTGTTAGAAGCATCTTTACAAATAAAATTCGTTTTATCTTATCCCCAATCCCTGTGCTCAACTGATGACGACTTCCGCCATTTTTACTTCCTTAATCATCGTGTCTAACGCTCTATCGCTTGCTCCATCAGTGCTACTTGAACGAATATTTACAGTAATGCTTCTACTTTCTGTAGGTCAGATTTCGGTCATTAACTATCATTTTCTCCTTCCTCCTGAACGGCAGGTTCTTGAAAATATATTGTAGGATTTTTGTTAGATACCTTCCTAATCAATATACTAAGTTTGGTTACGATCTGAATTTTTGGCATCTGGATGTTTGGGTATGAGTATCCTAAGAACATTTTACAGAGAGTAATCTTGTTTAGAATTAGCCCAGAAACAGCATAGTATTCTCAGTGGGTGCGAATTTCCACTCAACTTGTACTGAGATTGAGGATATGGATAGCTGATATAATTTAACAATAAAAGTTCAATAGAAGTCCAATTGTCATAAATTTCATATTTGAATGGTAAGGGGAAAAACAAGGAATGTGACAAAAATGCTTTTCCGAGAAGAACTTAGTTTAATGTTGAAAACCTCGTAAAACACAATGGTTCGCCAATCTTTTTGCCGCTTTTTCCATGGACAGTTCTACGTTTCAGCACGAAAGGAATACTCCGTTAATACTAGGACGTTTCACCGACAGAAAAAGCACAGATCCCGAAAAAGCCCGAAAATGAACTTTCCTTGTTTGCCCCCTTACTCTTCATTTGTATTTTCCGAAGGAAATTCAGTTTGATTTTGAGGGGAAAAGTCCAAAATTCAATGTCAGGCAAACTAAAATTAATGTATGATGAAATAGCATCCCATTTTCCTGTAAGTTAAGATCACTGTACTCTGAACGTTATGAATATGATTCTAAATTCGAAAACATTTTTCATATGAAATATAAGATGATTGCTTGCATTCTGAAATCGAAGATAGCTGCAACCCCAAAACGCCTATTTTGTTATTTCATGGTTCCATATGGCACTGAATTCGATTCAGGAATAGAAAAAAAGTTGATTTTAAAACCCTAGAATAGTGCCATATCGAAAACGAAGACTGCGGCAGCCATAAACGTATTTATTCAACAATAATGTTCACAGGCATTACTGACTACGATTAAATCTCGATTGCTAGGCGTTGATACTTTTCTGAAGTTCAGGTTGATTGAATACAAGTTTTTAAAAACGCAAAAGCATCACTATCTCAACTTCATTATATCCTCCTACTCTTGATTTATTCCTAAGTATTAAAAGCTTATATTTTACACCAATGCATTACTCACCAACAAAACTGTACAATGTTGTCGAAATCTTTCTTTTAAAATTAGATTTTTTTACAAACTAAAGTGCATATCACGAATCTGAAATAGTTTTTGCTAAAAGAAATATTGCACATCGTGAAAGTAAATATTTAAATTACTCACAAAAATCTATACATTGAAGTGCCAAATGAATTGACACGCCCACCCAGGTCCTCCTGTTGCCTTGATGACTGTGCTGTTCGCCTGGATTTTGTTAGGTGTTCAAACTAGGTCTACTGAATGGCAAGTAACAAAGAGAGTAGTGCATCTTAAGCGCGAATAGACTATTGGACTCCACAAATTCTCAGAAACGTTGTAATGTCACACAGGCTGCTCCAGCGAAAGTAGGTAGACTCATCAACAAACCAGGGGCCCGCGGCACCCTGTTGCCAAAAAGGGGGCTTACCCAAACTCAACGTGGCCAAATCTACCCTGGAGACAAGCCGATATTACACCACAGGAGAGGGCACAAAACAAAAGAAAAACCACTATCGTACCTGAAGGGAGGGAGGGTACTACTACCCATCAGCACCCTGCTTCATCCACATCGAAGACAGAACATACACTAGTCTAGTACACAAAGCATGTATGTAAGAAGCCCGAAAGAAGTGCCCAAATGCAGAAAGTTTGCAAAAAACAAAGCTAAAACACGAAGAAAAGCATCCTCAAAAAAGGGTGGACGCAGGCGAGAACATCCCGCAGGAAAACAGAACACAAAAGCTATGTTAGTGACCTAACGCAACTAGACCCCTAAAATAGTACAAGGCTCAACACAGCCTCGCGCTAGTTAATATTTAACACGAAAATTTGGATGCACAGAACTAATTTGACTACTATCTAAAAAATGCTAAAGCATTGGATCAAATGTCAAACTTTAACTTCATCTGCAATTGCTTTCTCACATATAAATAAATTAACACTTCGCGGACTGAAATGTTGAAAGGTAAAGAACCTTTCCAGTAATACTACAGTGATGGTAATCTATCTACATCATGATGAAACCCCTGACACAAGAAATATCGGGCAAAAATTTTATTTATTTTTACTTAAAATGACAATCGTAGAGCAAAAGACTGATTGCTGAATTTTCTTTGAAAAAAAAAAGTTTCCGGAGAGAATCTCTTGAACATCAAAATGAGAATTCAAGATGCTGTCAATTTCACATAACAAAAGGGTAAATTAATTATATGCAAAAAAGCTGTGTCCAAGAACAGAGAATATATTTCACATACTTATTTTTTTAAAAAGAAATAAGTTACTTTTATATTCCAAAATGTGGTAGACATTCTATACTTCAGTTAAATAACAATTTCCACAATTACTGAAGAATAACATTTCTTTCAACGAAAAGATTTTTATTTACAATGTAGCTACTGGGTAATAATTTAGTTTGAAATTTTCAAAACGTTGCTAAAACATTTCGTATCTAATTTTTATTTTTAAACTTCATTCAGCGTAACCTTCAATACTGATAATACAAACATGGTCTACTAGGGGTGGATTAGGTATTAATTTACAATACGAGTTTCCATGAGCGAACTGACGTACGGTTTTTATACGTAACGAAGAAGACTTAAACTTTCCAAAGTACGAAAATAAAACATAAGGAAAAGGTTGAATCTCACGGTTAACAAAAGCGGACATGTTGTAGAGATTTTGTGCAATTTTTATATATACCAGTTTTCGGAAGAAAACAGAATGGGAAAATAACGTGCATTCTGAAATGTAGCAACAACTATAGTGCAAGGTAAAATATTCAACGTATTTAAGCCAAACTCTTAATGTGCTGAAATTTAGTTATCTGAACGTAGGTGAAACATGCTTGGGTTTCTGGGAGAGAAAGAGGAATTTTCAAGACATTAAAGATACATACCTGAATTTAGATAACCGACTTCCGATGCCTATCAAATTAAGCAGATATTCTTACGGTGCATATCACTTCACAGAAAAAGGACACCAATTTCATATGAATAAAACACTGAATTATTTGCACACACACAGAAAGGGGGGTATCAACCACACTGAAATTATATTTTTATTTATGTCAGAAAAACTAAGAAAAACCACTGAACGTCACATTTACCACAACAAATCACCTCACACACTGATGAACACCACTTCACACAAACAAACTACCATAAGGATGCTTCGTCTCGTCCACTCCCGGTCAAGGCCAATATGGAGGGTGTAAGACGCTAAACTGCAGCATTCGATTCACAGCCTCTTGTATAAAAGGTATAGAGAAACAGCTCCCAAAAGTTGTAGTTATTTACTAGTCGATGCTGCTCTATATATTAGTAAACTTTCCGGACATTGGCTGCAATATCATATTGCTTTTATATAACTTTCGGAGGCAGCGTAAATTTTGCGTAGGTTTACCTACTCGACGACCATGTTTTAACTACTGACTGGCCTCAATCAATCAGAGAAGAGAATCAAATCAGACAACCCGGAGCGAAAGGGAGTGTGGCTTAATTTCACCATCAAAATTTCAACGAAAAATAAAACAACAATCAGATCTTTTTGTTTGCTTTTGAAGATTTTCATCGAAAGAAAAATTGTTGAAGAAAATAATGAAATAAAATATGCCAAGAAATATAAAATTAAGAAACAATAAAGATAAAAATCCCGCCAAACAACAATGAAAGGGATGTTCTATATGGCTAATCTTCATTGTCATAGGGACAAATAAAACTCTTTGAAAAAATCTGAAGACGAAACATATCGCCGACAAAGCACGAACAAAAAAGAAAAAGAAGGCACACAAAAAAGGGAGAGGGTAAGATATGTTGCGACGAAGCGGAAATGGGTCGCTACAACGTCCTAATGGATTAAAGTCCACACAATTTACAAGTGCTCTTAAATTAATTATAATTACGCTTTCGTGTTGTGCATCTGCACCCAGAACTTTCTGTTTTCGTACAAGAGGCACAAGAAGACTTTTTGCGGTGATGGGTAAAATTTTTCATTATTTCTCGCAGTAACCGATATGAACAACTATATTATTTGGAAGTTCCCTAAAAACTATCTTATTAGGTTAGTGCTGCAATCATACATGTAATTAATCTATTTACATTTAAAACGATAGTAACTCACTATTTAGACTTTTGGGAAGGGAAAGCTACTTGATATATCCCGTAATGTTTAAGATAAATGTCAGTATTTACCGTTATCGGCAGACAATCGTCGAGAAACACCGCGTAGTTTCTTTTACCTTATTGGAAGGTCTCAGTTTTCAGTTTCGCTGTGATTTGCGCACACACGCAGAAATGTAAAAGGTCTTTCTTACCTTAACAACAAGTCTAATGCTGGTCAAATATTTGCTGCTGCCATGTTGATAACTTACATCACAGAAATATAATAACCTTCTTCTAATGTTTTACAGTTAATTTTTCCTTCATTTTTATTCCTATTTTACAACAACGCATGAAGTACTCATTCTGTTTTTTAAAAAAAAACTTGTAAAAAGTTTCTCTTCCAATTCAGCCATCCAGAATTATGATAACGAAAAAAAAAATTACTGAAGTGGAATATAGAAATTATGCTAGTTATATCTATAACGTAAACATACTTATCCTTACGTAAAATATAGTTTATTTCTAAATTAGACCTTTTTCATTCTGCCAACTGGAAACTGTCAGAAGTTTGGGCAATTAACTAGTTATAAGAACAATAGATTACTTTTTAATTTCATCTTCTATATCACTACCTGTAAAACTCACGACTACTAAAATAATAATCATAATAGAATAATCTAGAAACCTGTAGGCATCTTTCACTGTTACCTTTCGAAAACTAAATTGTTAGACATTGATATTATAAATAAGGTGAAAGTAACATATACATATAACGTTCTGATACGTATTGGGAATTGGAAGCGTAATGTGCATGACCAATTTTAATATGGGTTGGGTTTACATATTGGGTTCTCGAGCACATGCATTCATAAAATTAATACACAACACACTTTTCTGAGTGTCTATTCGTAACATAAAAAACACCATTCTATAAACAATGAGAGGATACAAAAAAAGAAACATACATTCGGAAACTACAAAAAAAAATAACTCCGTTTTATATTAGAAAATCTAAAAAAAAAGTATTTTAGAGGAGGGAGCAGATTCGAACTGAGGACCCATCGTATCATAAGTCCAAAGCCTAACCATTACGCCACAAGGACGTTGTGGTATAACATCTTGATAAACATTCATTGATGCACCGTTTATTTGACAGTCTTCACTTCGAAAGTTAAATGAGATTTTATAACTTTTTTCGCTCCATTTCGGAGAATATAATAGTTTCTGTCACATGATTATTTATACAGCGCATGCATTATATCTGTAATCTTTGTTTGCGTAATGTTTCATTTGAGTAAACATTTTTCTATTTTCAGTTTCAGATAGTACTAAAGATATGGACTGTTTCGGCGAGCTAAAACAATTTCCCTTTTTTTCCTCTAAATTTCCCTGTTGTCAAATTTCTGACTTTTTGACTTAGAAATTGTTCGACAATTTCTCAATTTTTAATATTTTTTTTCTATTTTCGTTATTTATTAATATTTTTGTGACAAAATTTCAGGAAATATTCATTTTTACATACTTTACAAGTATGACAATTAAGCGAACGTCAGAAACTAAAGAGAAAAATATTATTTATCAAAAACTGTCAAATAAAGACATGCGAAAATGTTTTTGAGCATGAGTGTACAGAAATGGCCAAAGTCCATTATTTATCATTGGGACTTCAAAGAAATTTTCTTTAAGAGATTGCCCTAGAAAAATCTCAGGACTTGATGAGGAAAAAGTGCAGAATTTCCAAAATATGGAAGAGTTAAATGCTCACAGTCAAATAATGCATAATCCATATAGGACCCAAACCTATCCTCAAAATACAAGTTTTAGTATACAAAATTCAAACCCTAAAAATCTGCCTTACCAAATTATAAACCAACAAAGTTCTAGACAACAACCAAATTATCCTATGTATTCACAAAATAACAATCAACAATGTTCCAGTACGCAAACTCCATTGACCACTCAAGAACCTATTATTTCCTTCCCAAAAGGGGAACCAGAGCCTCCGGGATATGAACCTGTAAGACAAACCCTTCAGCAAAACCCAACCTACCAAATGAAAAAGCATCAGTCCAATCAGACCATACCACAACCTCCAGTTCTCTCATTCTACAGTGCAGAGCCAACGGCACAGGGCCAAGTACCTATTATACATGTAATTGATACCTCAGCTCACCAAATTGAACAAGTAAAACCTAATATGACACAACCTAGTCAAAATGTTTATCGTCAGTCCAACTTGGAAAGCATTACAAACAAATTAGCAGATTTATATCTAACGATAGCAAAGAATGCCTCTTATAAACCACCATACGAACAGTAGGGCAAGAATTCTTATAATAATAAGAGTAAAAAGAATGGCCAGCAATCATATGCGAAAAACGAATATAAGAAGAAAGAAGATAACTAAAAATAATGCAAGTGGTACGATTACCGTTTGCTCAGGGTATCATAAGCCTGAACACAATTCACATATTTGTTGGCGCAACAAAGACAAGAATCAAAACAGTCAGGGAAACGAGTAACGGTGCCCGTCCCATCAATAGGCGAGCGGGCGAACAATGCTAATGCAACATCACATGCAAATTAGTCCTGTGCATATTACTTGTGACACAGAAAATATAAAAAGAGTTTATACAGATTTTGAAACGGATAATAACCGTTCGTTAATACACGTACAAATAAAACTATTCCTACAATTTTGGATACGGCTTCCTCAATTTCCATACGACCAAAGCAAGAACTACCGAGAAACAGCTTATTAATTCCATATGAAACGCAAATAAAAGGCATAGCCAATAAGCTGCTAAAATTAAAAAAATGTCGCATTGGTAAAATTGAAAATTGGTACAATATACTATTCACATTACTTCAGAGTGATGGAAAATAGTCATTTAAGTCCTATATTCGGCCAAGATTTATTAAAACGTTTGTTAGCTTAAATAGGCGTAGAAAGAAATATTATTTCCTTCTACAAGAAACCAAGAAAAGCCATTCTTGAAGAGGAAAACAAACAAAACAAGACATTGCCCCATCGGTAATTGTGTCATGAAAACAGCATAACATGGAAAATGTCTATGCAGCATCGAATATTACAGTGCCAGCAAAATCCTACTTCTACCTTCCGGTAAAACTGAGTAAGAATGTGAATGCGAAATCAGCACTTCTTTATATTACAATAGTGCAATATTTAAAAGACAAATATAATCTTCAAGCATTAACAATGAAAATGCCATTTGATAACCCAGCAAGTTTGGTTATAAATCCGACAGCAAATAAGATTATGCTACGAAAAAATTCACCAATAGCATCATACATTGAAGATTCGATGGAAGAAATTTCTCTTCATATCAAAAAACAGAGCCAGATAATATTTATCAATATCGCTCTAAACAGGAAATTAAAACAAGATTGGCATACACTGAAAAACTTTTCAATTTTTCTGTTTGACATAAATCCTGAACTTCCAGTAGAGACCAGAAATCAGATTGTTAGACTGTTGTACACATATTGGGACGTATTTGCCTATGATCTTTCAGACGTTGGTCATTTTAGAGGTTATATACACAAGATACACGTGGACAAGGCAGCGGCTTTCCACGCCAGGTCACCACGAATCCCGATTGGTGTACGAAAATAGATACATCTCCAGCTTAGTCAATTGGAGAAAGCTGGTATAACAGAAACATCTTCTAGTTCATTTTCTTCACCTCTTTTGGTGGTTCGAAAATCGAATTCACAAGATTTCAGACTAGTTTCAAATTAGATTAATCTGAACAGCTATACTAAATATTTAGCCATACCATTCCCCCCAGCAGAGTGGTCTTATCTACTCTGAAAGGAAAGAAATTAATATTCACCGTCAATATAAGCCAAACTTACTATCAAATTTTATTGGATAAGAAGAGCCAAAAATACACTACAAATTCCAAATATGCGTTATGGGCCATTCCACAAGAGCATCTGCGTTAACAATAGTAACAAAGAAACTACTACAAGGACTACCGAATAGAATAACAAGCTTTGCAGACGATATGTAATAGGGTCATTTAGCAAAGAACAACTATTGCAGGATTTACAGCTTTTACTCCAGCGGCTACGCAAACACAATTTCCGCGCCACCTCACGAAAATTACATCTATTGTTTTTCTCTTGACGTATTACGTTTCAGTGTCCGCTGAAAGATATCGATCTCCAAAAATAGCAAAGATACAGAACTTCCAAAGACCACGAATAAAGATACAACTTAGAGGATTTATCGGGCTGTGTTCGTTTATGCGCGCTCATTTAGACCACTTTACCGACCGAATTTAACCTTTTCAACAATTATTGTCGAAAGATTTGAAGTTTAAATGGGTTCAATCATTGGATTCACTCTTGCAGCAAATAAAATTGTACGTAATAAATACTTTCTCACTTTGACCCAAAAGCACAAATTAGTGTCTATACAGACGCTACTATATACCAATTAAGGGGCTTACTAATGCGCTATTATCCTGAAAAAACGAGGAAAAAATAATATACTGTTCACGAAGATTGACAAAGACAGAGGCCAGATACAGAACGTGGACTAAATAATTAGCTGGGATCGTCTACGTTCTCAGAAAATTCAAATTCTACCTTCTTAATCATAGAGTCACCCTGTACACAGATTATAAAAGATTGTCCACTTTACAGACACAAAATGACAAAATTGGAAAGTACTTGCGTTATAGGATCTTGCTATCAAACTTCAACTTTGAAGTAAAGCACAAAAAAGGAACATATGCCCGCTGAAATTTTCTCAAGGTTAGAGAAAACGGAAGACATCAAAAACGGAGAAAAGAAGAAAGTAAGGAGAACCTGCTACTAACAGAGAGAAAGTAACAGACAACGTAAAGACATCAAAGGATCTTCTCGCCTTTCGTTCTGCCGCTTTAGAAGATAATGCACTGGTGACAACATTATTTTCTAATGAAAAGCTAGAACAGGAACAGAAAAAGACCCAACATATACAATCATTATAGCAGCTTTAAATGGACAGCAGCCAGATTATACAACAACAATACGTGCGCTCAAGTATCATTATTTGAAAAATGGCGTACTATATCTTGTAAGCAAACATCCAGACAGCCGATATACACTTACGTATTATAACAAGCCTAATCCCACAATGGTTTGAAGGAGTACAGAAACAGAAATGGTAGGACATCCCGGGCTGACGAAAATTTACAGAACATTATTGTTAAAATACTATGTACCTTCTATGAAGCAAACATTTGCATACTACTTGAAAAGGTGCGACGAGTGTCAGCGGTATAAAACTTACCCTAACAAAAAGCAAGGTGAACTTTTGCATTACCCAGTAGGAAATTTGGGTGAACAATACATTTTTAACACGCTCGGACCGATAATTTTTGAAGGAAACATCAGGAAATACGTCCACATCGCAGTAGAAAATATGTCGCGCTTAGTCATAGCAAGAGTAGTCGATTCTGTCAGCAAAATCAATAATGGATTTCCTAGAACAAGAAATAATCCTCAAATACGTTTGTTTCAATTCATTGGTCTTAGACAAACATCCAGTATAGCACTGTGTGAGATGGCAAAGAAATACAGATTTGAACTTAAGTTCAATCCAAGCCAGTCACACTCCGCCACTGGTTTATGTGAAATCGCACAAAAGACCGTTCAACAAATCATTAAATTTTATATTCAAAATTATGTAAAATCATGGGGAAAGTACGGGCCATATGCTATTTTCTCGATAAATCCTCAAATATCAACAAACGCTGGGTTTAGTCCATATTTCTTAATGTACGGTTTTAACCCCAGAACTATTACGGATGCCCAGTACGGCATCAACCATAGCCTACAGATTACGAGAGAAAAACTCAATGACATAAGACAGAAAATAGCGGACAAGTTGTATAAAATATACTTCAGGCAGAAATTATATTATGATGCACGTAAAAATCCAGTGTCTTTTCAGCAAAATAAGAAAGTGTTAATTTATTTCCCCATATAGATTTTAAAACATACCAGAACATTTTTCCAAACAGTATGTGGGTTCTTGTTACATAGTAAGAAAAACAATAACCAGTATTTTGTAAGATTTCCTCCACATTTTCGGCAAGAAATCCTACTCTCATCCATAGAAAGAATCAAGAAATATTACGAAGAAGACAAATAAATTAGATACTGAATCATGGAGAATGTTTGAAAATTCATCAACACACACACATACGTAAATTCCGTTCACATAGCCCCAAGAGATGCTTTACGCCAGAGGAGTTTCCATCATAGCAGAGATGCGAGAGAGAGTGGCCTTGGAGCAATCTAAATCATGTCGTCACGCCACAATCCCCACCCACTCCATACGCGGCGGCACGAAAGACAGACAAGTGAAAGGAGGCAACAAGCTATCGGACAACAGAACTGGCGAGCGCTATACACGGGGTATAGACACGCAAAACGAAAAATGGAAAGAAAAACAAGAAAGAAAGTACGTGCTTACCAGTTACAGCTTCGTTACCAAAAGTAATACTTCGTTTCTTGTCGTTATACTGCTTGTGAAATTTTCACTAATTTCAGGCATAGTAAACCTCCATGAGCGGACATTCACTCTACGAAGTCAATAAATTAAAACAAACTGTTTACCAAATACAGCAGCAAAATAGTTATTTAAACGACCAAATTCAGAATATTAAAAAGGATAATTATAAGTTAACCTATATAGTTCAAAATATAACAGTCGAAGTAGAAAAAATGATTTGTGTATTGAAAACTACTCTGTTCACTTGCTACGAATGAACGGTTTCTAATCACGCTTCTAAACTTTCAAGTTATTGAACAATACTTTGACGACATTGTACAAAGTATACTGGAAAATACTGTTACAGATGTTTTCATAAAACCAGCGTTAGCAATCATCAGTTGCGAAACCCAAGACTTCGAAGTTCTATCATGCAAGACGACATAGAAATCTTCTGTTGAACATCTAAAAGTGTTCTGATCAATTTTGATACTGCAACGGCGAAGTTGGATATCATCTTACAAATATCTGTGATTGACCAGAAAAAAATATTACATTCTGCACAAAATATCTGGTGTAGTAAAAAGTAATCCATTATTTTTGCATGACATTGAAGGCTTGACTTACCATAGTTAGAATGATCCGATTTAGGTCACATATGCGCCGTTTTGTTCGATAACGTGTTGCCATTTGGAAGGTAATATCATGATGCCTCTCTCATAGAAGCCCTTGTCCCTATTGGCAAAAAATTGAGACAGTCGATTTTCACAAGCCTCTCTTGAAGCGAATTTTTCACC